>CM033717.1:72477016-72698926 GCA_019671005.1 Hibiscus mutabilis
ATAGTATATTCTAAATGTTGATTCTCATTTTTTTTCATATTATTATTTTGATTTACTTTTTCTTTCTCAATCTCTGATTTTGTTTTCATTTATTAATATCGGACTACGTCTGTTTCAAGACTGAGATGAACACGTACTGCAGGTAGATCCTCAAAAATATGGCTTATACAGACAACAGGCTGTTGATGCCATTACAGAAGCATTGGATAGCAGCTTAATCGATGAGGAGGTTCGAGAAAAATGTTGCAGAGCACTACTTATCCTGGGAGGACGTTTTTCTTTGCCCGGGAAGTTATTTACAGAGGACTGGATTCTGAAGGTAGCTGGGTTCAATGCTGGCCGTGAAGCGAACTCTATCGAAAAAGAAGAGGATTTTGATATTGGTGACAGTATTCTATCAGTAAGTTTAATCTCGAAGTTCCATTCACTATTCTTTCTCCTTTCTTCTATAATAATCATATAGGACTGGTGTCATTGTCCCTTCTTTTATAATAAGCAGGAAGATGAAGATCGAGCCATTGCGGAGTGGTTGAGGAATTTGTCGACATCACTAGTTGGAACCGGCAACAAGTCATTTTTAGAGGCTATTTCTAAGTGTTTAGGCTCGAGAAACGGGGATTTGGTGACTGCCTGCCTAACAACTGTAGCGTGGTTGACCGGTGTATTACCATCACCAACTGATGCTGAGATGCAGCAGACCTTATGCACTCTTATCTCCCAGCTCAAACAGAGCCTTGAAAGTGGTGCACAAGTTCAACATAAGATTTTTGCTTCAATGTCTTTGCTGAACTTAAGTAAAATTCCAGGTAAACAACTATTCTTTACTACATTTCTTTAATTTCAGTGTAATGCTACCATGTTTAATGTTAAACATCCTTTTTCAAACCAGAGGAATCGGCTTACGGAAAATAGAAGTGGTTCAGATTTGAAACAATGCAGTTCGGTTTATGCTTTAAACGATAAAATGACCATCTCCCTTATGTATTGCAGAATTCAGGGTCCTGCTAATGAAAAATGCAGAAGAGATGGCGAGTCCTCTAAGTAGTCTTACTGATGTAACATGGACAGCAAAGGAACTATATGACATAATTTCTTCTACTACAGACCTCTAAATTTCAGGAAGAAGATACTGCTCTGTTGCTTCACATCTTTAAAGTTTTGAATATATTTGTTTGTTAAATGTCACATACTGCTGTAAACATGTAGAGAGTTTTTTAGTTTTCAAATTGATTCTTAGAACAACCATACATAGAATTATCATAACATATTAGGAAAAATACTCTTGACATTGTCAAAAGAAGCAATGTCTTTAGTTTTTCTCTGAACTGGTTATTTTATAATGTTTTAGATGGGTAGACAGATGTAAGAAATAAGAAAAAACTAGAGAACTGTGACTTCAAGCTACCATTGCATTCGGCAAAACCAGAAACTCATAGTACAGAAAACTAAACAGAAAGAGTTTTTACCTAACGTAAGACATGAGGAAATCATATTCCCGGTTTGCGTAGTTCTTCTGCTCCATGTGCAAAATGACACCTATCACCAAAAGTGCAGGATCCTTTGGAAAAGTTCTCACAGAGCTTAGTCTTCAAGTTGTTTGCTGAACGTGAGCCACCCATAGCGAGATTCTTCTTGCTAGTTCCAGAGGATGAACTAACATTTAAAATGAGTTCTCGAACCATTGAACTAGCTTCCTTGATCTGATCAAACGTTCCCTCCAGCTCAATGTTCTTTGAACTAGGATCTGACTCATTGTCTCTTATGGAAAACTTGGCTCCTGTAACACGACAAATATGCTTTGAGTTCACACCATTTTTACCAATAATAGCTCCAGCAAGGGATGCATCAATGCTGATCTTGGCAGTGGCAGATGCTCCAAAGCTGGCCGCAGCACCAAGACCCTGTGAGGGGGGCTCCATCCTACCAGCCATCCTTCCTGGCATAGATACCATAGCACGAGGATCTTCATAAGCAGGACCAGTTGGTTTGCCAAGCTCCCACTCCCCATGGGCAAAATGGCACTTATCACCGTACTTGCAACCTTCAGGGCTGCTGAATTTGTTACACAAACGGGTTTTCACAGCTGGAGGAGCTGAGCCATCAGGGAAGGATGGTGGGACTGCTGTATTTCTGGAAGCGGTAGGAAGTGCTGGGTTGCTACCAAGCATCTGAGACACAGCTTTGATGCCACCAGGAACATAGTGCAAGAAGTGACAGCTCTCACCAAACGGGCACCCAGAAGTGCTGTGAACAAAACTCATGTATCAGGCTAACATTAATGAAATACACTTCTACTAATGCTATAATATTAAGTATCAGTTATTATTATTAATATATATATAAACAGTGAAATCTAATAAGATTATGAATGATCAAGGCTCTTCAAGCATTTGTAAACTCATTCAATACTAAGAAATAGTTATAATTTATAAAGCGTTACTGCTTTTAGCATTCAGGAATAGCAAAAAGTAGCAAAGTAACATTAAATCATCGAGTAACAAGCACCAAGTACATGCCTTTTATGATTGTCCAGAACCAAGCAAATCAACAATCCCATTAAACAATAGCAACTTCGGGAAAAAATCATAATTTTGAGACTCCAATCTAGTGGTTATTTCCTCCCCTCAAATAAGTTGTAAAACTGACGAGTCTGATAGGAGGAAAATTGTCCAGATCACGCAGCCAACAATTGTAACAATGATAGCTATAACAATAATAATAGCATTACCAAATGCTATCCTTGAAATGTTAGAAGTACCCTTTTCACCGATTCACTTCAACATCTTGTGAATTGAATTAATTAAAAAGTCAATGATGTATATGCGAAAATTTTCAACCACAGAAATACTACATGACCTAGAGAAAATCAAGATGTATTCCGACTTACCCTTCAAGAGAGAAAAAATCTTTTCAGAATCTAATAAATGCACACAAACCAAGTTAATATCAACACAGATTATCATGTTATGTACAAAAAGGAAATTTAGGTACGATTTTCGCATTGAGTTGGATCCTACACGTGGTTGATTATGATGTGCGTACTGGAAAATACAGAGGGGAATGCAGTCACAAAAATGGTTTTACACAGGAATACACACGAGATAAAAAAAAAGACAAATTTTGTTGCACAAGGGGAGAAGAAAAAAAGGCCAATTAAACTCAAAATTGACAGAGCTCTTGATTTTACAAGTGAAAAAGTTAACAAATGTAGTCACAACTCGACAATGGGGAAAAACTCCTTATCCCTTGAACCTTCCCCTGTGAACTTGACTTCAAATAGAAATTTTGCAGACACATAAGAATGCAATGAAGAAATAAAAGCACTTTTAAACACGGAACTCAACTAGTGAATAATATTCAAAAGCATGTTCATAAAAAATCTATAGCTTATTTAATGAGGGGGAAAAACAGAAACCAAAATTGGAAAAGAAAACTAACAATTTATAAAATAATCTATACATGCTACATTATTTATTAATCAAGTAAATCGGGGGGGGGGGGGACTCGAAAACTACAGAATATTCAACAGAAGTTTAATAACAATATTCAACAAGAAAATCCTCAAAATTATATAATTAAATAAAGATACATTTCTCAAACAATGAATCAGGGGGCAACCTCCAAATATGTAATTCAAACGCAGCAGCAGCGATTTAATGAAACTTGATTATGTTATATATTCTGTTTAAAAAATTTAATATGCCTGTAACTTTGCATCTGAATAAAGAGCCCTAAAATGCACCACCAAAAGATACATAGTAATGAAAATTTAGGCTTACTTCTCCAGCACTCTATTCACATTCTCTATGAAAATAAACCACTCCATACCATACTTCATGTATCACTACTTTTATGGAAAAGATTATAGTATGCTATAAGATGGAAAAGTTTTGCATCCTGCAAGCTTGCTTTCTGCTTGCATATAAGTAGTTAATCCAAGAATATTTCCAAGAAATCAACCATTTCTGTTCCATAGTCTTTCTTATCAAGATTAGGGACAAGAATATTACCTGTATTGCCAGTTTAAGTGACCAATTAATTAGTAATAATCACATAAATCTTGCTCCGGAAGGTTGTCGTCTATGAAAATTTTACTTGCAAATTACAAAAATTATAAATAGATGAACTGCAGTTGGCTATTTATTTTAGATAGGTTAAGATTTGAACCTGAAAAACTTCGTGCATGGCTTCAATTTGCTTCCTATACCAGTTGGAATGGACTCCATTTCTGTTACAGACATTAATTAATTTATCTCAGTTTCACTTTAATTGTTATTGGTTTTGGAACTTAACAAAGTATTCAATACCATGATACCATTTCTTATCCTGACTACAAAGGAAAATATGCACTTTATTAGATATGAATAGCTGCTTTACAGCATTTTTATTGAATTTAATCACCGACATTACTAACAAATTGACTATTGGGCAGACAGTTTGGTAATTACATCCGGTAAAAGACTTGTAAAATTGTTCTGTACGTTAAAGCAGTACTCTATTTTCAAGAAAATGAGAAAAGAGAGAAAGAAAATGATATTTAAACACCATGCTCAATTTTTGGCTTCCAGCATAAATAAAACAATCATGTGTTTCTAGAGTAAGTTAAGCTTCATATTTCCTAGGAACTGAGTTCAAGAAGATTAAGACAAAATAGATTTCATTGCCATTTCCCTTTCCATGATTTTCTGGATGACAAATCAGATTTAAGTAAAAGATCTATATGCTTCAGAAGCCATTCTCAAACTTCTACAACAATCAACATGGAAGAGAATTTGCCAAATTTTAACATACAAAGATATAAATGAAAAATCAAAACTCCAATGAATGCAACAACACAACAGAGACAAATCTAACATTTAATTTACAGTCTAAGTAAGATATGATTGTTAATCATGCAAGAAAAGCTTATCCAGAATGGAAAAAGGATTAATGGACTGCATATTCAATATTGAACCACATAATAGAACCACACAGAAATAAATGAGGAAGGAACATCAATCGCCATTACCGACACACACTTTGCTATGCAACTACAAGCCATAGCACTAAATAACATTAACTAAAAAGTAAATAAAAAAGCAAATGAAGAATCACATGCAAAGTTCAAACACCCTACTGTTAATGCTCAGCAAATCCCAACCAGGTGAAACAGTGCACACACAAACATTTACGGATGATACCTACAAATCTACAATGGATACAAAAAAACCCACAAGCTGGTTTAACTAGTTCCCACAGTTCATTTAACAGTAAATAAGAAAGTATGCATAAATTCATTAAGCTAACATATATTGTTAATGGAAACCGAGATCAATTAACCCATTTGTAGAGCATATAAACCCCGTAATCAAAGAAAGAATAACAGCCCCAATTCTATATATATATATATATATATATATATATGCGTGTACAGTGTTATCTTAATTCCTCTAAAAATCAATGTAGTAAGCATATAAACTTTCTTGTCGTGTTCAAGAGCTCCACAGTTTTTTGTGTGTTTGAATGAGGCAGAAATCAAGGATCCCTCTTAACCAAGCTTCTATTTTTTTTTTTAATTCATATTAAACTTGGGTATAATCCATTCTATTTAAGTTCATCTTTATTCATTCCCAGCAGCCAATGTTTATATCCATGTACTAAAATTATAATTAATACTCAAATCTCCATTAGTGCTTTCCCGGCAACCAAACACTCTTAGACTACACAAAATTCGAAGCTTTCCACTTTTTCAGTACTTCAACAAACAAAACAAAGAAAGCAAAAGAACTCCAACCCTAAGAAACCATCGTTTTCATCTCAAATACACTACAAACGAACTCGTACAAGCATAAAATATATGTATCGTACAAGTAGCTAAGTATATAAATGCAAAAACCAGTTGAAGGTTCGCACCTTGCTTGAATTTCTTGAAGCCGCCATTGCCGTTATCCGGCCTTCCTCTTTTGCGTCCACCAGCACCAAACTCCATAGGACCAAGAACGAGATCCAAGGGGAAAAGGGGGGGAAAGAAACAAAAAAAAAATGGAACCCTAGGAGAGAGAATGTGTAATTAGGGTTCGGGGTATAAGGGAAAGGGGTGAAGGAGGGAGAGAAAGGGAAAAGGGGAAATTGAAAGATTAGGTTTAACTGCAGTTCGATTTTTTGTGTTCAAAGTTTAGCTGCGGTTGATGATGACGTATGCACTGAGCCTGAAATAAAATTATTTCTATTTATTATCTATTTTTTCATATCATGCGTTCATTCACCTCACGGGATATACGACGGCTTAGTAGTTAGTAAGGGTAAGTGAAAAGTTTTAGGTTAAACTAACTACGTAGTGAATCAGCTATTTCCGTCCTTTTGTTTTTGTCATCCAAGTATTTATATTTTCATTTTAGTCACTAGTTAATGTTATATTTTAATTGTGTTTTGATAATTTTAGACTAATAAATCCACTCATAAGAAAACATAAAACCCAAGTGACGTGAAAAAAAGACAAAAAAATACATTTTTAGATACATCATTTATCTACCATAAAAACTAACATTCATTATCAAAATTAATCTTCTATATTGATTTACTAACGGTTTTATTAAATTGACAAGTTATTATAAAAGGATTTAGTCATACTAAATCATCAACCTCTCTAATAAAAAATGTATCGTAATGATTATTATACAAACATCAATCTATCATAATAATAGACAAAAATTATATTATAAAAAAAACGAAAATCGTGTCATATATAGTCTTCGAATGACCACAACAAGATATGCAAAAATGTAATAAAAACAGAGAAAATTATTGTTTAAATTAAAATTAAAAAAAACAGACAGCAACACTGAAACAACTGTTGGAGATTATACTCTTGAAGAAAACTATGACTTTAATTAGACTTGGAATTTTAAATCCAAAAGAAGAGGATTAGATCCCTAAAAATAAAAGTGAAAGTACTATTTTGTTATAGTATGGAGTAATTACAAATAATATTTATTCATTAATCGTAACCTTTTAATAGCGTGCATATATCTTGCAAATGAAATTATTCGAACTCAAATTACTAAGATACCAACATTCATTTTTCACTTGAATTACTAGATACGTTTAAAAAGTACTAGATTTTAAATGTACTAAGAGTACAAAGGACTTCTAACATATTTTAACCTTTTTAAAGTTCTGTCATCTCTCTTCACACATCCCCTGCCTCTCACCACCACCACTCTGTCCCAGCCTTCCGACCCCTCTCATGCCTTCAGGTTCCCGACAGACCAGCAAATTAAATTAGGTAATTTTGGAAACCCTAAACTTTAACTTGAAGATTCCTACTTCAGTCCTGAGATTTTGAGTTATATGCCTGCTCTCTGCCTCTGCATCTGCATCACTCTTTTATATTTTGGTGTATGAAATTGTGAAGGGAATGCACCCAGGCACGCTGTATATAAGAACAACTATCTAGAGTGATTCTAGGGTTAGTTTGTGAACAGAAAAATAGGAAAAAAAGAATGAATTAAACTTATTACTTGTTATTCCTATTAGAGACTTCGGGTCTGTTTGTTTGAGGTATTTGGTTTTCCAGAATTCACGTTCCCCCTTTTCAGGTGTTTGGTTGGGTGATTTCAATTACAGTCAACGGAAAACTTAACAAAGGATCCTGTAGAATGACTTAACGGAAATTTTCTCGGTAAGTCATTTTCCTGAAGCCGTTTATCTTTTTCCCCCAAATTTCTCAAATCAGACCTACTCTCATCTCACCATCGTCACTCCCCCTCTTTTCATCGACTGTCTCTGCCTCTCAACGGTTCTCTCCCTCTGACTGACACTCTCCGTTTCTGTCACCGTCACTCGCACATCTTCACCACAGGTAAGCTTCACCTCTTTTTTATTTTTTTTCTTTGGAGAAATGGAAATTTTTGTTCTTTCTCATATCTAGATTTATCGTTGATATTTTTCACTTGTTTAGTTTTATTATACTAAGCACTAGACCAAACCAATTGTTTGTGATGAGTTATCTGGGTCGTGAACCTTCGAAAACCAAATAGAAAAATGATTTAGTAAGGGAGAGATGACTTATACTGGCAAAAGAATTGAACCACTTGTTAATTCGTTAAAGACAATTTCAGTACAAATTATAGTAGGTTTGCTGCTACTTTACTGTTGTAAATTGTTGCTGCCATTTTCTGTTGCGAGCTATTGTTATAAATTGCCTTATTAGGTTGAAAATTTCGTGGCAATAAACATAAGACAGTAGATAGATATCCAACCATGTTTTGTGTTGCACGTGTCGTTTAGTTTTGCACTAAAATGATGTACAATGTTGCTCAAAATAGCTTGTAACTAGGGGCTGAAATTGGCACCCAATGCAGCAATGATCTGCTGGATTTAGTAGTAAGTAGCTGCTCAAAAAAATATGTAGTTTTGATACATGTTTGTGTAATCACTTTTTCCTTTTACTAATTGTGTTTTGTTTTAGATGAAAAAAGAACTTAAAACAGAGGTTTGCTACATTTTTTAAATTTTGTATTGATTTTTAAAGGAAATCTGGTATAGGAAGATGAATATTATAGCATTTAGGTGTAGTCTAGTGCATTTGTTATGTTTGCATATGCACGCTTGTGCATTTAATGTTCATTACGTATGTAATATTGCATCATTGGATGATGCAAATTCTGAATCAAATGATTGTTTGTTTGCTTAATAGTTAAACCAGGTTGTTGTTTGTATTGACCTTCAAACTTTGAGCCTGTTGTCCAACTCTCATCAACACCCCGATAAGATTAGTGCCACTGTATAAAGAATCTTCACAGTTGTATTTGTTTACTAATCTTCTTTAAAATAAGATGGTATATGATATTTTAAAAATATTTATTTTTTTATTATTTAACATTCCTTTCAAATGAGTTGCAGATTCTCATCAAAGGTAAAAGTTGTATTCCAGAGCAAATATTTGCTTCTGAATCTCTGCCTCTCAAATTCTCCATAAAATAGAAAAGTAGGTGTCTTTAATGAACTCTTTGGTTGTAATATATGTATATTGATTTATCGTTAATTATGCTACGTACTGCTATTTTTTTTTTTTTTGCGATTGTTTTGTTATTTGCTTGTATGTTGTGGAGAAAAACAAATTTATAGTTGTCTTTGTTAACTTGGTGAGTAATTTGTTTGTAATTTTGCTTTCACTTTTTCGATGTACTTCTCAATTAATTAAATTTTTATTTAAATCATAACATAATAAAACAATAAAAATAGTACAAAATATATTAAAGACAAAAATTTGAAAAAAGGCAGTGATTTCAGCGCTTCCCACTGCCTCAGCCACATGGGTGCTTTGTTGTGCCTTCCCCTGCTTCATCAAAATCGTGTCGCCTACACCTAGACAAGGCGCTTCAACAACGTGTCGCTGCGCCTCAGTGCCTAGGCGCGCCTCTCCCTCGCCTTTTCAAACACTAGTGGAAACTAAAAGTTTTCACAAGCGCTTTAGTTTTAGAGTTTCTGGACTTAGTTTAGGGTGTGTGGTTGAGGGGTTTAGGTGTATGGGTTTTGAGTTTAGGGATAGTGGTTGAAATTTACAATTTAAGATTATAATTTAGGGTTTATAGATTAAAACATAAATCCTCACCATATTGCCCTAAAACTAAAACCTAACATCTAAACCCTAAATTCTAACCCTAAATCCTAAATTCTAACCACTATCCTTGAATTTTAAATCTCTACCCCTAAACCTTACACCCTAAACTAGCCCCTAAACCCTAAAACTAAGGCGCTTGTGGAAACTTTTAGTTTCCATTACTAGTGTATAGGATAATAATCATATAAAAAATAGAACATTGTACTATATATTTAAAACTTTATATAATATAATTTTATTTATTATTTTTTGAATAGATAATTTTATTTATTAACTCAATAAAAATCATGAAAATTTGCGTGTTTATTCTACTAAAAACAGATTTCGGAAATTATTTTCAAGAAAATTTACTAAACATCGAAAAATTTACACAGCATCATTCAAACACTGAAAAATAATTTTTGTAATTTGTTTTCCCAAAAATATAATCTATTTTCCAGAATTCATTTTCCGTAATTTATTTCCAGTGAAACAAACGGACCCTTCATTTCTTCTTTGGTTATTAATCTCTTTGTTTTACTGAGAAATGCCTGATGAGCCCTTTAGCAGCAACAAGTACATGCACTTTTAATGGATTTGGTTTTCTCTTTCTCTCAGACTTGAGTTTAGTACACAATGGAAACTCAGTGGCTGCTCAAGAGAACACCTCTTGCCTTCCCTATCACCTCTCTCAAATCCAACCCTTCTTCACCAAACTTCAACAGTAATCCACCTCTATTCCGAAAGGTGATATCGAATGTTGTTGCGCTTCTAACTTCCATTTCGATTGATTTTATTTATTTATTTTCTTTACTTGGTTTTCGGAATTCTTTTGGAGCAGATGATCTGGCAATGGAAGAGGGAAGGGCATATCGTTAGGCGGGGCAACTTGGTAGATTGTGCTTCATTGGTTCAAACCTTAGCTAGAAAAAGGATGCCTCATGTTGCTCATCAACTTTTACTCAAGTTAAATTCTCAAGGTTTGATGCCCGACAGTGATACCCTTTCTGCTCTCCTGCTTTGTTATGCAGATAATGGGCTTTTCCCTCAGGCTCAGGCAATATGGGAAGAAACGTTAAATACTTCATCTTTTATGCCTGCTATTCCTCTGGTTTCGAAATTCATGGATGCTTATGGGAAGATGGGGCATTTTCACCAAGTACAGGAAATTTTGGATCAAATAATTCTGCGCAGGTTTAACTTGTTACCCCAAGTGTATCCAGTGGCTATCTCTTGCTTTGGAAAGCACGGGCAGCTCGATTTGATGGAGAATACATTGAAGGAGATGGTTTTAAAGGGTTTGCCTATAGATTCTGCCACTGGAAACGCCTTCAGTAGATATTATAGCATTTTTGGTTCCTTAACTAAGATGGAGGCTGCTTATGCTCGCCTTAAAAGGTCTAGACATCTGATAGACAAAAAAGGAATCAGAGCAATGGCATTCGCCTACATCAAAGAAAGGAAGTTCTACAAGTTGGGTGAATTTTTAGATGGTATGGGTCTTGGGAGGACAGATTTAGGCAATCTCTTGTGGAATCTTTTTCTATTATCTTATGCTGCCAATTTCAAGATGAAAACCCTGCAGAGACAGTTTCTGAAAATGTTGGATTCTGGTTTCCTTCCAGATTTGACCACATTCAATATAAGAGCTTTGGCCTTCTCAAGAATGTCTATGTTCTGGGATCTTCATCTCAGCCTTGAACACATGAGACATGAAAGCATTGTTCCCGATTTGGTAACTTATGGATGTGTTGTAGATGCATACTTGGATAGAAGACTTGGAGGAAATTTGGACTTCATTTTGAACAATATGAATGCCGATGATTCTCCACTAATATTAACGGATCCACTTGTGTTTGAGGCTTTGGGTAAAGGGGACTTCCAGTTAAGTTTAGAGGCATTTGTGGAGTTCAAGGGACAAAAGAAATGGACTTATAGGCAGCTAATTGCAGTTTATCTCAAAAAACAATTCCGAAGGAACCAGATCTTTTGGAATTACTAAATAGTGGTATGCTATTTGTGTGCAGATATGATTTCTCTGGTTGTTGGATAGCATTATGTTATTTACATTCTTCCATCTTAGTCTCATGTTAATAATGTATTATTTCCCTGGAATTGTGATGAACTCCAAAAGCAGATAATTTGATGAAGCAATCAAAGGATCCATTTGAAGCACATCGAAGGAGCAAGGGGAAAAACCACATGATTCCTCAATTGGTTAGGATGAGTTGAACAGCCAGATTCCAATCAAAACCCAGAACCAAGCTGCTGGTGGACACAATATTCTTGTAGATGATGATCATTATGATGATATTGACTCCAACATCAACAATCCTTCTCAGTCTCACCCATCATCCAGCTCCACTCTTATGCTGCCTGCCATCCACTAGAGTCTATGTAATGTCACTGTGGCTGCTGCCATTAAGATGACTATGAAAGTATGAAGAGGAAAACACAGATGTTGAGTTTGTGAAGTTCCCTTGTATTGCCGACCCTGCTAAAATGGCCAAGGTGCGACGAGTTTCCTTTTCTTTTTTCTTTCCCTTTTTCTTTCCATGGCTGCTTACTTCTGTTCCAATTTATGGACCTTATTGGGGTCCTGAAGACGTTGTATAGCATTTTCTGATCCTTATCTTGAGTTAGTAGCAGCTTAATAATTGAGAAAATAATGTGCTTTTCGTTTGTAAAGGAGCCAAGCAAAGCACCATTAAAGGAATGGTATCATCGTCAATGTCTCGTTCTGAACTTGTACGCTTTCTACCTTCATCGTCTTTGTGATTCCTATCTTGCAGTATTAGGAAACTTATGAAGACACTTGTGCTTTTATATGACAAATTTTGTAATCTGAATCTGATCTTTTCTAGAAATGTAGATTTAAAATCTTACAATATTAACATGTGATGACGGCTTGATTTTTTTATTTAAAAATAAATATTTTTGGTAAATAATTTATCTGATGACATTTATTTGTAGCAAAATTTTGTAACCAAAGGGGCCAAGCAAATGATATTCTTTAATTTTCTGATACTTATCTTGCATTAGTAGCAGCTTATGAATCGAGTGCTTTTCTTTCGTAAAGGAGCCAAGCAAAGCAGCATTAATGGAATGGTATCATCGCCAATGTCTCTTTCTGAACTTGTACGCTCTCTACCTTCATCATCTTTGTGATTCCTATCTTTCAACTTATGCCTTCCTTTCTCCTCCATTGATTTTCAAACAAAAGACAAGTGTTTAGCATTCATTTTTCACTCATCGACTGAATTCCTGTAAACAAAAATGACTTCAAGCTCTGTTGATTTTGTACTAGGCAAACTTATCACACTCCTACAAAATGAAGCAGCTTCCTTATTGCGAGTTCCTGATGAAATCCGAGAAACGAAGCAGCTTCCTTATTGCAAGTATTTGGGACAAGACTTCCTCCCTTACATGAGTGTTGTCATGCCTCCCCTTCTTCAGTCTGCTCAACTTAAGCCAGATGTAACTATTACGTCTGCAGATTCAGATAATGACATTGAGGACTCTGATGATGAAAGGTTATACTTTGTTGCTGCTTTAACTAATATATTGTGTTAATAAGTAGCATAAATGTGATACATACATTTATATTTTGTTTGCCCTCCCCACTCGATCATATCGATTTGGAAAATTTTATTGCCTCTCTCTTCTACTTCTCTGTTATGTAGAAGCACTGAGAAACACACAGGCACTCGAGTTAGCATGTGCACACGCACCACTAGCCACATCGAGTCTTGGCCTTGGATGTGTATGTGTATGACTTGTGGTTGGGTTATTATAGCATGTTGTTTGCACTTTTATTTGATGTTATAGTAAGGTTATATCTGGTATTGCACAGTATGGAAACCATTACACTTGGGGACAAAGGAATTGGGATCAAGACTAGTGTCCTAGAAGAAAAGTCTACGGCATGTAACATGCTATGTTGCTATGTTGATGAGTTGAAGGAAGGATTTTTCCCATGGATTGATCAGGTTTGTTTCATTTCATTATATTGGTATCAGGCTATTTTCTAGACTTTCTAGCAATATTAATACTAACAAAAAGTTGAGCATATTATCCAGGTTGCTCCAACTCTGGTTCCTCTTCTTAAATTTTACTTCCACGAGGAAGTTAGAAAAGCTGCTGTTTCAGGTATAGAAATATGCACTTTTTGATTTAAATCTTTCTTTGTCAAGTTAGGCTTTTGTTACTTCCATCTTTGCTTCTTCTTCTTTTCAATTTTATTTCTAGCCATGCCTGAGTTACTGCGTTCAGCAAAATTAGCGGTGGAGAAGGGAATGGCTCAAGGACGCAATGAGACCTATGTGAAGCAATTGTCTGACTACATCATTCTGGCTCTGGTGGAGGCATTACATAAGGTTACTGTTGTTTTAACTTTAAGATTATTCTTTTATTGAAGCTCTAATTGCTTCATTAGTTTGTTGCTTGTTCTACATGAAGTACTTAAGTTTTCATATTCTTTCTTGCAGGAACCTGATACGGAAATTTGTGCAAGCATGTTGGATGCATTGAATGAATGCATACAGGTTTGTTCTATTAAGAAATGAACTTAATTATGGAGCTTCTCTTCTGTTTGTTGCCATCTGTTTGAAATTATACTGCTTCGGTTATCAGTTAACATTATGGGGCAACAGATATTTAGAAGTGAAAATATATTTAAATAAATGAAAAATGGGAACTTCTTGAACTTAATATGGTATTTCAATATCAGCTATAACTTGAACTAATTCCTAAATCAAACCTGTCATTGATTTTCGTTGAAAACTGTACACAAGTAGTTTCCTTGGCTGTTTTTTTAATCTCTTTTTAGTTTACGTGTGTAGCTAAGCTATCGAGCGAGTATTATTTCAGAGTTCCATCCATGACCTTTATGTTTCATTTATTTTAATTGACATGTATGAAGAATACCTTTGACTAGGGATGTTATTTGGTCTAATCAGTCCGTCTCTCTGTTATTGTATATCATATATATTGTGCAACTCTTATCAAAATTCTGAGCATTTTTCTTTCAGATCTCTGGTACTCTTCTGGATGAAAGCCAGGTTAGTTCTATTGTGGACGAGATAAAACAAGTAATCACAGCTAGTGCAAGCAGGAAAAGGGAGAGAGCTGAAAGAGCCAAAGCTGAAGACTTTGATGCTGAGGAAGGAGAGTTGATTAAAGAGGAAAATGAGCAAGAGGAAGAAGTTTTTGATCAAGTAAGTCTTCGTATAAAATCTATGGTATAGTGAGGATAAGTTTTTGTTCTGGAACCATAATGTTTCCTCTTTTTTGTCTCAATAAGTGCATAAGTTTTTTCTGGAACAATTACGCTTCCTCTTTCTTTACTTAATGAGCATTCTGCTTCCAGGTGGGTGAAATCTTGGGAACTTTGGTCAAAACTTTTAAAGCCTCTTTCTTGCCTTTCTTTGATGAGCTATCTTCTTATCTTACACCTATGTGGGTAAGTTCTCAGAAATTTCTCTGTTTTGAATGTCAGTTTACAGTTCTTGAGGAACAGCCAAAAGAAAATTTTAATGTGTGCTCATCTTTCTCTCTGTCTCTCTCTCTCTTGTATGCGTCTTAAATACAGGGCAAGGATAAGACAGCTGAAGAAAGAAGAATTGCAATTTGTATTTTTGATGATGTTGCAGAGCAGTGCCGCGGGGCAGCTATAAAGTACACTGCTTGATTTCTTAATTTCTTATACTAATTATCATCATAGAGAATTGTCATTTGATGCAATTGCTTTAATGTTATTTGAAACAGGTATTATGATACATATCTTCCTTTCATATTGGAGGCTTGCAATGATGAGAACCCAGATGTGAGAACCCAGATGTGCGACAGGTATGTATTCTCTTACTTCTGAGTATCTAAAGCACCTTTTTTATTGTTGGGGTTGTAATTCAGTTGCATGATTAATGTTCAGGCAGCGGTTTATGGACTTGGTGTTTGTACAGAATTTGGTGGACCTGTATTTAAGCCACTTGTTGGAGGTAAGTTCTGCTTAATTGTTGATAAGATGATTTATTTTAATTTTCAGAATAACATATGTTTTTGCTACTTTTTCCAGAGGCTCTATCAAAGTTAAATGCTGTAATACGGCATCCCAATGCTTTGCAAACTGAAAACGTGATGGCATATGATAATGCTGTTTCTGCTTTGGGGAAAATATGCGTGTTCCATTGTGACAGTATTGATGCAGCTCAGGTATGGCAGACAATAACATTGTTTTCCATGTTGATTAGTTGATTTGATATGAATGGCAAGGGTCTGTGCTTTGGATTAAACACATGCATGCACTAAGTCATCGTGCGAGACTCCTGATACATTTTCTTGTTAATTCCATTGTACAATTTCAGATGGATTGTAGTTATTCCGTGATAATAAGTTTTTGAACCAATTTTGCAAGCATTTTTGACGGAAGTAATGCTGGTTGTGCATGTCATTATACTTATTTTGGTGCTTCACTTCTGTTCTCTGTTTTGGCTTGCCTTGAACACTCCCATTTGTGTTTGGTAGGTTGTTCCTGCATGGTTAAACTGCTTGCCGATAAAAGGTGATCTGATAGAAGCCAAAGTTGTTCATGAACAACTTTGTTCAATGATAGAGAGGTAACTCGGCTTTCTTGTTTTAACTGCACTAATCTGATTTTCACAATTTCTTTTTGTCCAAATATGCTGTACTGCTCATTACAAACAATGTTTCTAATGTGTTTTTAGGTCGGACAACGATGTATTGGGTCCCAACCATCAGTATCTTCCTAAGATAGTTTCAATATTTGCTGAGGTAAAATTTCATGTTGCTGCATTAAAGTCTTCGTGTATCACATGCTATTTTTGGAATCCAATGAATAAGCTTGTGAAAAGTAATTAAAAAAATTAGTAGCCTGACAGTTTTTGAGTTTTATGCATCATTTCTTTTTCAGAACTTTTCTAGTTTAGAGAACTAAATAATAATTAAATAAAAAATAATATAATAAAAAAAAAGGTGAAATTTGGCATTTAGGACTAATTCCATAGGTTATAATACCATGGATGTATTATGTTTCCTATTGTTTAAACTTTCTACATAATAATTTCTATAAAATTATGAGTAATATAATTCCAACAGCCATGTTGTGTGGTTTGTTAGTGGATTGATGGATTCTTCGGTGCGTGACCAAGTTATAATATTCCACACTCATTATGGTGGTAGGAATCCGTCACATAAGTGAGTCGTTAAACATGAGCACATTCATGTGTTTGCAGCTGGATTCTTTTGTGGATGTGAAATTTGCCCGAGTATGTTCTCTTAGAGATGGTTGCTGATTTTGTAGGTTCTATGCGGTAAGGATCTAGCCACAGAGCAAACTGCAAGTCGGATGTGAATCTACTGAGGCAGCTTCAGCAAACCTTGCCAGCGGCAACATTGGCCTCAACTTGGTCATCTTTGCAGCCACAGCAACAGCTTGCTCTGCAATCCATGCTCTCCTCATAGTGTTATATTTGGTCCGGTGCCGACAAGCATCTTTCTGTTGAATGCAGTGTCCGTCCAGTCTGTGTTGAAGCATAATTTATTACCAATTCTTTTCCCATAGAAGGTTCCCATTGTTTGTCTTTGCATGATGTCTTACTCGCAGGCCGGCCAAGCTTTGATTGAGCATGAAAAAGTCGCTGGAACAATGTTTGAAGCGTATCCAATTTGATCTTCTTTTCTTGGTAGAACGTGTATATTACAAGTTGTCGATTTACGATAGGGGGCATCGAGGCCGGAAAAGAAGAATAATGTGAATTTATGGTTTGTGAGCATTTTTGCATTTTCGTGGGTCTTATGCACGAGGTTTGAGTGTTGTCATTAAGGGCGATTCTTGTAGCAGTTTTGGTGTCTCAAATGTGTTATTGATTCCAGTTTGCACAAAATATTTTGCGTCGATTGTCATTATAACACAAGGACTGAAATTTTGAATGGATATTATTTTTTAATGAATTTGGTATCTGAATTTCGCACCTATGCTTTTATATGTCAAATTTTGTAATCTGAATTTGATCACTTCTAGAAATGTAGAATTTAAATCTTACAATATTATCATATGATTCATGAAGTGAGATTTTTATCATGTTTTAATATTATAGTGGATGAAAAATAAATATTTTTGGCAAATAATTTATCTGATGACATTTATTTGTAGCAAAATCTTGTAACCAAAGGGGCCAAGCAACTGATATTCTGCTTAAGAATCGAGTCCTTTTCGGTTTGTAAAGGAACCAAGCAAAGCACCATTTATGGAATGGTATCATCGCCAATGTCTCTTTCTGAACTTGTACGCTCTCTACCTTCATCATCTTTGTGATTCCTATCTTGCATTATTAGGCAACTTACGCCTTCCTTTCTCCTCCATTGATTTTCAAACAAAACACACAAGTTTTTAGAATTCATTTCAATCATCGACTGAATTCCTGTAAACAAAAATGACTTCAAGCTCTGTTGATTTTGTACTAGGCAAACTTATCACACTCCTACAAAATGAAGCAGCTTCCCTATTGAGAGTTCCTGATGAAATCCGAGAAATGAAGCTTCTACTCGAAAGCATGAGATCCTTTCTCGTTGATGCTGATAGAGTAGGGGCTGGAAGTCAAAGCCAGAAGGTTTGGGTGAAAAACGTCCGGGAGCTGGCGTATGAAGTCGAAGATGTTATCGACGAATTCTCGTATCATGAGAGCAAGCGACAACAATGGCGGCCAGGTAACAATTGCAAAAGGTTTATCCAACGAAGTCTTCATTTCCCAAAGGATTGGTACGTGAGGCATGAAGTAGGAGCCAAGTTGCAAGACATCAACAAAAGGATGACAAGCATCACAGAGAGAGCCCATCAATTTCGAATGAAAGGGGTACCACTTCTCAGTACGATCCTAATTGGAAGAACAGGCTCAGCGAGTCATCGCTTTTCTTCAAAGATGGCGATCTCGTGGGAATAAAGAAGGCACAACACGAGTTATTGGGATGGCTAATGAACGATCAACCCTGACGCACTATCATTTCCGTGGTCGGCATGGGCGGTTCAGGAAAAACCACCCTTGTTGCCAACACCTTCAACAAAGTGTCAAACAACATTTCGAGTTTTGCACTTGGATCACCGTCTCCCAACAATATACAATTGAAGAGCTGTTTAGGTCCATTGTAAAAGACATCTACAACCAGACGGCTGGAGAACTTCAACTGCAGCAGGTTGATACCATGACCTACAGAGGATTGGCGGAGACAGTTGTGCAGTTCTTGCAGACAAGAAGGTATCTCGTTGTTTTAGATGATGTGTGGAGCATTCGTTTATGGCAAGAGATCAATATTGCATTCCCAGAAGGTATGCGTGGAAGCAGGGTCGTGGTTACTACTCGAAGAGAAGATGCAGTGCCTGTCAATCCGGTTTTGTAAGCCATGTCCACCGAATTCAGCCCCTGAGAATGAATGATGCTTGGGAACTTTTCTGTAAGAAAGCTTTTCCAAACAGTTTAGGGGGGGTGTCCATCCCATCTAGATGAATCATTGGGGAGAAATCTAGTTGAAAAATGTGAAGGCCTGCCGTTGGCTATTGCAGCTCTAGGAGGCTTGTTGTCTTCGAAGAAGTCGATAAGCGAGTGGAAAAGAGTTCATGAGAATATGGCTTGGGAGCTGAGCAACAATCCTTCACTTGCAATAATGAAAACCATCTCTATGCTTAGTTACCATGATTTGCCTTTCCAACTCAAGCAGTGCTTCATGTACTGCTCTCTTTTTCCAGAAGATTATAAGATTCGGAGGAAAAGAATAATGAGACTTTGGATGGCAGAAGGCTTTCTAGAAAGAGCTAGCAACGTACAACCAGAAGCGGTTGCTGAAAGCTATCTAATGGAACTCGTTAGCCGAAGTTTGCTTCAAGTTGCGCGGAGAAATGAGTTCGGAAGGCCGAGGATATTCAAAATGCATGATCTTATACGAGACTTTGCACTTTTGATAGCAAAAGAAGAAAGTTTTCTTGCTGAATGTAATGGAGACAAAGGAGTAGAAGTGGAAGGAATTTCGAGTGAAGGATAAAGAAATGACGACAGGAAATGGTACATCTCAACTCCGTTCCTTGATCGTCTTTGTTGTTGATGGAAGTTGTAAATTCAATAAATTGCCATCTGGTTTAAAATTGTTAAGAGTGTTGGATTTGGAAAATGCTCCAATCCGTGAGGTATCAAGTGAGTTTGGAGATTTATTTAATTTAAGATATCTGAACTTGTCAAGAACTCAAGTGAAGGTGCTCCCAAAGTCCATCGGTAAACTTTTTAACTTGCAGACATTACTTCTCAAGTATTCCCAAATTAAGAAGCTTCCGAATGAAATAGTGAAGCTGCAAAATTTGAGGCATTTAAGTGCTTACTATTTGGTAAGGAGTGAACTGAGGCGTATCTTGGAGTTTTCTGGGTGTATGGATGTACCCCCAAATATTTGTATGACAAAGAGTCTGCAAGTTCTAGACTTTGTTAGAGTAACGAGTCGACTGTTAATTAAACTAAAAGAAATGGAAGAATTAAGAAGGATTGGGCTTGATGGATTGACAGATGCCGATGAAGAGCATCTGTGTATCGCTATTCAAAGAATGCAACACCTTCACTTCTTAGTGTTGTGTTCACAACCTGAGGTTGCACTAAAGCTGGATGCTCTTCCATCAGCCCCTCCTTACCTTGAGAAGCTTTACCTAATTGGGAAATTGGAAAAAGTGCCACATTGGTTTAAAACCCTACTCAACCTTAAACGCTTGTCCCTACAGGGCTCTGAACTGGGGGAAGATACAATTTCTCACAGCCAGACATTGCCTAACTTGTTGCGACTCGATCTTGCCGAAAATGTATTTGTGGGACAGCACTTATGTTTCGTTGAAGGGTTCAAAAAGCTTCAGTACTTATATTTAAGAGGATTATTTGAGCTGAAGGAGATTGTGATAGAGAATGGCGTGATGCCCGGCCTTAAAGAATTGAATGTCGTGGCATGCAAGGAGCTGAGGCGATTGCCATACGGTTGGGAACATCAAACCCATTTGAAGAAGGTGCGATTGTATGATGTTTCGAGTGAGCTGGTGGAGAGCATATGCGGAGAAGGAAGAGACCACCTCTCCACTACGCCACACATCCTCCTCACCAGAACTCATGAATCCAAGTGGGTACATCAAATCCTCAAATAGTCCATGTTTCTCCAATCCCTCCTATTTGGTAAGAGTAGAACATGCCCTACCATAAACCCATGACAAATAGCACCAACTCTTTTCTTCTTATTGCAGATGTGGAACAAGGTATTCATGGATTGGCTGGCTGCTTAAGCTCTGCTTCAAACACAATTCCAGTACTCTCCATATGTACATGCTTTTATTTAATTTGGATATGTCATATATTTGTTTAAATAATTGTCAAACCTTCAGGCGTGCACCGACTGTTGTACGATTGAATATTGGTTTATTAATATATTTGTTCAAATAATTCTTAAACCTATATTGTCAAATAGTTATGTTCTTGAATGATGGAACCCCATTGTCAAAAAGTTAAAAAGAAAATTCATTGGTTATTTGAAATATTTGGAAGAGGTGCTAGGGATGTTCATAATAGGGTACTCATATTTTTTGATATATGAATTTTTGGGGAGTAAAAATGTTAATCCATGTCTCGACACATAAAAATTAGGTATATAGTAGTTGAGTACCCGAAATAATCGGGTACTTGTATTTTTGGGTATCTAAATTTTCAGATAGTAAAAATATCAGTACGTGTCTCGACCTACAAAAATTGGGTATCCGTTAGTCGAGTATCTGAAATAATCGAATATCTGCAAGTCAGCTCGTCGGGTACCCATGACAAGTTTGTAATTTTTTTTCAAATCATACAATTTAAATACTACTAAAAGGTCTAACTTAACCAACAGGGTTGATTCAAGTGATAAGCAATTTGGTATCGCTTAAGCATGTCTCGAGTTCAAGGCCTTATATATTTAGAAAATCCTCACTGGGAGACTCATCCACTAAAGTCAGTTGTGTGATACAAGTCGATCCGAATTAGTTAAGACAAAATCTTGTGAAACCGGAAAGACAACAAAAAGAAGGTCTAACTAACATAATCTAAACAATATTAATAAAAACTAAAGAAAAATAAATATTATTTGATCAAAACAAAACTTAATCCATTTTATCTCAAACCCAATTTTTTAGTATACACGTTTGTAATTTGGACCATGTATCGTGTATGGACTTGGTTAATAATATTTTTGGTGCACTCTTTTCCTTTGTTATTTTTTAATTTATTCAAACTTCTTTAATTAGAGATTTAAATATTAGAGTCAAAACCGGTTAAAAAAAGTTTGAGTCAAATAATTTGAGAATGAAAAAGAGGAGTATTCAAAAATAAAAACTTAATTTAAAATAAAAAATTAAAAAAAGATAGTATATAAAAATAAAATAACGATACTTTTTACCAAGTGATATCACAAGAATTCAATGTTAAATTTATGTATTAGTAGCACATTAATAAGAGTAAAATTCATAAATGATCACTAAAACTATGATAAAATATTTATTTTGGTCACTCAACTTTTAAATATTACAAAATAATCATTATACTTTAACTTTTGTTACAAAATGGTCATTCAGAAAGGTGACGTGGTCATTACAAAAATTTGTATAATAGCACATTTAGTTCTCCATGTTTAAACATTCAACCAGTTTATTTCTAATTCAAAACAAAATTAATAAATTTAACCCTTCTTAACCGATTCCCGCTTTGATTTCAGTTCTTTATATTTGTCGATTATTAACCATGTTGACGTTCTTGAATTTTGGTGTTTCACTTGCACTTCATCTGCTAACACAAACTAATGTACTACTCTGCAATTCCAATTATTAGTCATTGTCTGTCTAAGTTGACCATATAAAAAATCATTGACTATTTTCTCTAGCTTTTGTGTAAATTGTAAAAGAGATGGATACCATCAATTTCTTTTGATTCTCCCATTGAAGTGTCAAGTTTTGGTTCCCTTGTTCGGATTGCAGAAACTCAGATTCCCTATATTAGTTGTGGATAATTATTTGATATTATTAATGTGCTATGCTGGTTGCAGTTTGGTCCTATTTTGTAATGCTAAGCATCTTCTTCTTCTTTTTTGAAAACAAAGTAATGTTACGCATACAAAATTGTTCTCACAACATGTATATAAATTGTTGTCATTAATAATAAAAAATTTACCTGGCTCGGTGGTTAGGTACTCATTATCTATTTTCTTCCATTTTTTCTTCAATGTGTCACCATATGATTAAAATAAAATTTATTAAATTAATTCTAACTAAAAATAGAACCAAATTAATAGAATGGTTAAATAACGAGGATTAAATTTATTGGTTATTTTTTATTTAGAGCTAAATTGATTGAATGCGTAAATGCGAAGGACTAAATGTGATATTATATAATTTTTTAACTGCCACATCACTCTTTAATGATGAGTATCGGCTCAATGACCGTTCTATAACAAAACTAAAGTTTAATGATCATTTTGTAATATTTGAAAGTTGAATAAACAAAATAAATATTTTATTATAATTTAATAACCATTTGTGAAAACAGAACGATAGCTTATAATACTATTTAAGTTCTTCACAAATAAATGACAACAATTTAGCCAAAACGACATACAAACACAACTCTAAATTTATTTCACTGATATGTTTACATATTTTTTGGATTTTACTTGAAAGAGAATAACATAACTTCAAATTAACTATTGATGGATCATTTTCTAATTATATGAATTCAAGTATCTTAATATTTGATTTGACTAATTATGAAGTCCAATCAGACTCTTAACTTTTAACATATTCCTTTCGATCAATATCGAAAAATCTTTAATTCGGAATTGAATTTAAACTCGAATATAAATAAACAAGTTTTGCTCAAACAATTTTATTTTGGGTAATCTTCACTTGTGGTCCTTTTTGTTTAGGTTTTATTCTATTTTGGTAACCTAAATTTAAAAAAGACTATTATTACACTTACGTTTTCAAACGTTTCTGTTTTAGTCAATGGACCGTTAGTCTCCGTTACTTGACTAACGGTCCAGTGACTAACGGGTAGTTAACATGACACCTTAAAAAATTAAAATAATCTACGTTTGATACACGTATAATCCTACCCTTACAGAATACTTTCCTTTTTCTATCTTTTCCTTCTCTTTTCTTTGTTCTTCTAGGGTTTTCCGCTTCTGATCCTTTGTTTCCATCGGGAAAAACTAGAAATGGCAATTGTAACTGCAGCCCAGCCGCATGCTTCCGAGACGGAGTCCTACGTGGACAATAAGCGCAAAGAAGACATCTGCCAAGCCAACATCATAGCATCCCGATCCGTGGCTGACGCCATCTGAACCAGCTTGGGACCCAAAGGTATGGACAAAATGATCTCAATCGCCGATGGTGAAGTCATCATTACCAACGACAGCGCCACCATCTTAAACAAGATGGAAGTCCTACAATCCGTCGCTAAAGTGCTCGTCGAACTCTCTAAATCTCAAGACGCCGTCGTCGATGATGGTACCACCACAATCATCGAAATTGTTGGCACCATCCTTAAGCAATGCCTCTCCCTTCTCTCCCATGGTATTCACCCGACCCACTGTTACATCCGATTCTCTCCATAAGGCTTCAACTAAAGCCGGTGATGTTCTAACCGCCATGGTCGTTCCCCTCGCGCTCTCTGATCTGCCAATACGTCGTAGAATAGTAAGGTTGTTAGCCAACACTCAACACTTCTAGCTCCACTTGCCGTTGATTCTGTTCTCTCAGTCGTTGATCTAGAGAAACCGGATATGGTTGATTTAAGAGACATCAAGATTGTGAAAAAAGCTTGGGGAACAGTGGACGACACCCAGTTGGTTAAGGGGTTGGTTTTCGATAAGAAAGCGAGCCATACAGCTATAGGGCCGACCAGAATGGAGAATGGCAAAATTGCGGCAATTTAGTTTCAGATTTCTCCTCCTAAAACTGATATTGAACAGAGTAGTGTAGTTTCTGATTATACTCAAATGGATAGGATATTGAAAGAGGAAATGAATTATATTTTGGGTATGATTAAGAAGATTAATGCCACTGACTGTAATGTTTTGTTAATTTAAAAGAGTATTTTGAGGGATACAGAGATTGTTAATGTAACACCCCCTTCTCGGTCTAGTAGGGATCCGGGTCAGATAGTGTTATCGGAAGACTAATTGAAAGTTCAGAAAAAGTTTCAGAGTTCAAAACCTAATCTAAGTATCATATTGGTTATTCTTCATATTGGTTATCAGAAATCTAATCGAAGCTACGTAGTCCGTAATTTCATTCTTCATACCGGACCACCAATAGATCTCCTTCAGATCTTTGTACATTTTGATAGCTCCAGGGTGAACAGAGAAAGGGCTAGAATGAGCTTCACTTAGGATTTGGTTCTGAAGATCATCATCATCGGGAACACAAATGCAGTTGCGGAAACACAGTAACCCTTTGGAATTTAAAGCAAAGTCAGTATCTGAGCTATCATTGACCTTAGCAATAAGGGGTTGCAACTCCTCATCAGTTTCTTGGAGTGCCTTAATTCGAGATACAATGGTGGAGTGAACTCTCAGCTCAGCTAACAATTTACTATGTTTTCTGAGTCAGAAGTGAGCATTCAAGCATCTTAGAGAAGAAGTGGGCTTCCGGCTAAGAGCGTCAGCCACCACATTGGCTTTACCGGGATCGTAGTCAATGACTAAATCATAATCTTTCAATAGCTCCATCCATCAGCGTTGACGAAGGTTTAACTCTTTCTGAGTTATGAGATATTTCAAGCTTTTGTGATCAGTGTAGAGATAACACTTCTCACCATAAAGATAATGCCGCTAAATCTTCAAAGCAAACACAACCGCGGCAAGTTCCAGATCATGAGTCGGATAGTTCAACTCGTGAGGCTTAAGTTAACGTGAGGTATAAGCTATGACTTTGCCTTCTTACATCAGAACACAGCCTAATCCCAGGTGGGATGCATCACTGTACACGATGAAGTCTTTGCCCGACTCGGGTTGCACTAACACAAAAGGCATGAGTAAAGACTTGCTTGAGCTAGTCGAAACTCCTTTGCTAATCAACAGTCCACACAAAAGGAGTATCATTGCGAAGAAGCTTCGTTAACGGTGCTGCAAGCAATGAGAATCCCTTAACGAATCTACGGTAATAGCCTGCAAGGCCCAGAAAACTACGAACTTTTCCCACATTCTTCGGAGGAGTCCAATCAAGGATTGCTTGAATCTTCTTTGGGTCTACCTGGATTCCCGCAGAAAAAATCACATGGCCAAGGAAGGATACTTTGAATAACCAGAATTCACATTTACTGAACTTGGCGTAAAGTTGTTTTTCCTGAATGGTCCGAAGCACGATCCGAAGATGTTCTTCATAAGAAGCTGAGTCTTTAGAATAGATCAGAATGTCGTCTATAAAGACAACCAAAAACTTATCGAGATAGGGCATGAATACACAATTCATCAGGTCCATGAAGGCTGCAGGTGCATTCGTGAGCCCAAAAGGTATCACCAGAAATTCGTAGTAACCATATCTGGTTTGAAAGACAGTCTTTGGAACGTCAGACTCCTTTACCAGCATTTGGTAGTATCTAGACCGAAGATCTATATTGGAAAAGACATAAGCATCCTTCAACTGATCAAAGAGGTCATCCTTCAACTTGTTCTTGATCGCCACTTTATTCAATTGACGATAGTTAATACATAGATGCATCAATCCATCCTTCTTTTTGAGGAACAAAACCGGTGCTCCCCAATGTGAGGAACTCGGTCGAATAAATCCTTTATCTTGGAGGTCTTGGATTTTGAGCTTTTAATTCTTTCAGCTCCACCGGAGCCATTCTATACGGAGTAGTAGAGACCGAAGTAGTTCTAGGTTGTACTTGTATCCCGAACTCAACTTTACGGGTGGGAAGGAGTCCCGAAAGTTTATTAGGAAACACATCGGGAAATTCTTTCACCACGAGTACGTCTTCGATTTTCAAATATTTCTTAGACTCTATGGCATACATGAGACTCTTTTTAGGCTCGGGTTTAGACTTCATCAAGGTTATACTCTCCTTACCAAGTACACAGAGATACAATTTCTTCTTTGAACAATCTACCCAAGCTTGATGTTCAGCTAGCCAATCGAGGCCTAGAATGAGATCGAACTCATGGAAGGGCAAAGCCATCAAGTTGGCCGAAAATGGGATCCCTTGGATCCTAAGGGGATAAGATCTACAGATTATTTGAATAGCCTCACTATCTCCTAACAGATTTGAGACTGGTATCTCAGAAGCAACAGGTTCACATTATAAAGCATACTTTTCAATCAAGGGTTCACTAATAAAGGAATGTGTGGAGCCTGGATCTATCAAAGTATAAACAAGTTCAGAACATAACTCCACCACCTATTTAATCATGTCCGCCATGGATATCAGATACGCCTGCTGAGCGGGTGGCGTTGATGGAGTGTGAGGTGGGTTGTTCTGTCCCACACGCTCGGGTTGGATGTCAGGTCTCAGGTTGTCCCCTTGAGTTGAGGAGGAGTCCGGATGAGGTTCGTTCACTACCCTTCTATCGGTAGGACCATATATTTTAGATCTAATTTACACATAAAGATTAAATCGTGTAAGTTACAAGTCACGAAATACATATTCAAATAACTCATAAGTGGCATATTCAGACACAGACTCATAACAGATGCCTAGTTAGTCCTAGAATTGACTAAACCTAGATTCTGATACCACAATTGTAACATCCCATTCTGGTAGGGATCTATGTCGGATAGTGTTATCGAAAGACTAATCGAAGGTTCGGAAAAAGTTTCAGAGTTCAAAACCTAATCTAAGTATCATATTGGTTATTCTTAAGACTTATCCCCTTTGTTTGTTACTAAACTTAATCAGAGTTGAGGTCAATTTTAAACTTTTCTTAACCTTAGGGACTAATTTGTAAATGTTTACCAGTTATTGATTTTAATATGATTTCGTATTACGAATTGAAATTAAACTCTCCAATTATTGATCTAAAGGTTTCATTATTAGAACCTATCGAATTACTACGCCAATTAAACCAATTTGAGACTTTTTACAAAAAATCAGTTCTGCGACTTAACTAAATTTACCAAATTTTACCAATACACTTATAAACCATGTTCCTATTAGTACGTCAATTTTTAGGGCATTCGGAATCCATTTACCAAGTTTTCACCTTAGGTTCATTTTAGGCACTTTTTAACCATTTTAATCCTATCCAAACCTAAGCATACAACAAACCATATTACCAAGTTATCATACAATCATAGAGGGGCTTATACAAAATAAGTTGGACCATATGCCACTTCACTAGGATTTTATAGCAAAATATAGCATACATATATGACAGGGACGTGACTTGCAACCGCAACAACACGATCAAAGCTCGAAATTGTTCAAGGTCTTGAAAATGCATAAGACACACATGTTATGCTTACATAGCCTAGTGAGGTAGTTATAACAATTACAATGGATGATCAATATTATGAAATGCATGAAAATCAAATATACAAGTAGTCATATTACACTATACACAATTCATGCTTATTTCACTTATTTTCATGCTTTCATATTCACATATTCATTTCACATATTCATATCATAATCATATTACCATAGCATAATTCATAAATCATAATGTTTTAGTATAATTCGTAAATCATAATGTCTTAGCATAATTCATAGGGACATATCATATTAGGTACCATTGAATACACGGATTCCTCTGTACACCAACACATATAACGGAGAGTGGGCGTAGCCCTTGAGCTGTAGCTCCAGAGATATATCTCTTACACAGCCAACCTTATTTCCCCCATATATAGGCCGTAGCCCTGGACCGTAGTCCTCTCTTACTTAACCGAGCTCAATAATCCTATGGCATGCCAATTGTATCCAATGTCCATAATTACACATATTCACATAGTCCATATTTTTTCCAGTCATATCATATCAAATATCAAAATGAGCATTAGCTCTATATCATGTCACATTTCATATTATTTTCATATATCACAAACGTGTAGCATATCATAGTCATATTTGCACATATCAAAGCAATGCAAGGCACTTACCAGATTTGCCAATCGAATTCGACATAGTTACTCTACGTGAGCCCTTAAACAAATACAAACATAATCACAAAATAATGCAACGGGATGGCACCGAGCCTATCCCTTGACACAACTACACTCACCTCGACAACCCGATGCTTTTAAGGTTCTCGGATAACAACGCCTTTATCCTTGGCTTTCAGAAGAGATGACGGTTGTTCTTTATCAACCCTCAATCGATAGCGAGGATTCGAATTGTCGAACCGGAAAATTGAGCTTACCAATCTATTACTGAACCAATTTATTTGTTTCTTCCTTACTTTCCTATCTTCCTTGCGCATCATCTCCCCCCTTTTATACCCAAATTGGTCGGCTCCCTCAATTTCTATTCAATCTCCACGTATATTGGAGACGTGGCATGCTTTAAGGGCATGGCCCTTAGGCTTTCCCCATGTGGAGGCCACCTTGCCCCCTTTGTGCCGAATCATCCCCAAACGTGGGGGATTTACGGTAATTCCTTCAATTTGAAAGAATTGGCCGTGGGTCCCCCCACTCACGCCATCATATTTTTTTAATATAATAATAATAATAATAAACTAATACAGTTAGCCTGAATAACCTTCATTTCTTCAAATTAGGTACAAGATCGAGCAAATTACATAACTGGTACAAACTATTTGATTACCGGAACCTAACCCCGACTAGACCGGTTTTTGGGGTGTAACTGTTAAAGTTACTGGGATTGAAGATATAGGAAGAACTACAACTATTTTTGTTAGGGGTTCAAATCAGTTGGTTATTGATGAGGCTGAGAAGAGTTTACATGATGCTTTATATGTAGTTAGGGAAAAAATATTAGATGAACCATGTTCACCACGTCATCTGTGGTCCCAATCAATCATATCCGTGCATATTTTTTTTCAAGGTGAATCATCACCTATTTCCTAAATGTTATTAGAGAGTGGGTAGTTATTTTGAGATAGACGAACCTGATTGGTTGGACCACAGATGACGTGGTAAACAGGATTCATCTAATAATTTCTCGTAGTTAGTTGTTTGGTGAGTAAGAGGGTTTTGATTGCAGGTGGTGGTGCTCTGGAGATCGATCTTTCGAGGTAGCTTGGTGCTTGGTCTAAGGAGTTTACACGTGGATTATTTTAATTTTAAAGGCGTCATATCAACTACTCGTTACCCAAGTAACGGAGACTAAAGGTCCAGCGACCAAAACAAAAAATTTTGAAAATGTAAGTGGCAAGAATAGTCTTTTTCAAATTTAAGTGACTAAAATAGAATAAAACCTAAACACAAGGGACCACGGGTAAAGAATACCCTTTTATTTTTATCACATCAGTGTGAAACTTTAAACTCGAAAGAAGTTTGAAATATTATACAAAACTTGGATAACTTACAAATGTTGGTCTTTATTGGGTCATGAAAACATTATGTAGCATTCGCTTAAAGAGACATATGAATACATCGTTGACAGGGAATATTTTACATCTATTTAGTACCTAACATATTACCATGTTTTTTATATTCAAAAAAATATTACCATGTTTTTATTTTGGTATCTCACTAATTTTTTTTTTGTAAAATAATACATAATGTTATGTTTTATTTTTGTATTCCAACCGTTAAAAATTGTAACATCCTGAAAAAAATGGAAAATGTTTGATGGGTGTGAGGCTAGTAGGGTTCAATCCCACACCTCACCCCTTCCTAGTACTCTACTTAAACCATTGAGCCAATGGCTCATTTCTGTCAAGGATTTCCTTGTCTTACTTTTGAAGCTAAGTTGGTTGACCTTTGAAATAAGTCTTAATAACCAATCTGACTCCTCACCTACCAAAATTTATTACCCTTTTTCAAAATATATGATCTCTCTCTTCCCTTCACCATCATCAAATCTGACCATCGTCCCGATCTCCCCCACCGCCGCGCAGTGCACGTCATCGCCCTCGCTAGTAGAACCGTCGCTCCACGCCGACCTCAGCCCTGTCCTCCACTTGCGGCTAACGGCTACCGTTTGCCGCGGAGTTTTGTTCGAAGCTCCATCGGAGCCTTTAGGTTTCCAGCTCCGATTTTGGCCGATCCAGGCATCCATTGGTCGTGCCGACCTCACCAGCATGCTTGGCAGGTTGAGGAGATCAAAACCCCTTTGGTCGTTTGTCGATCCTCCATCGAGAGAGCCCTTGTCGGAGCTACGCATTATTTCGGCTGTCTTTTCGCATTTCAGGTAAAATCAGTGAGTTTTCGACCGATCTCTGATGTGTAATTGTATGGGTTGAATTTGTGGGTTTGAGACTCTTTGTTTTTTGGCAGAATCGGTGCATCTGGGGCTTCCAACGATCTATTTCGGTGACCGGCCGGCAGCTGCGTAATAAGGGTAAGTGGGCCAGTCCTTTGTGACCCAAATGTTTGAACCAGTTTAAATCGGTCTAAGCTCATCCAAGCCGAGCCCATTAATTCAAGCCCGACCCGAATCTAAGTCCGACCCGACCCATCTAACAGAGTCGACCCAGTGAGTTAACCTGTCTGAGTCAACTCAGTAAGTCAACCCGTCCGAGTCAACTTAGTGAGTCAACTCGGTTGACCTTTGACCAGTTGAACGCTGACATCATCATTGACCAATGACGTCAACGTTGACTGTTGATGTCAGCATTGACCGTTGACTTACCCGTTGACTGTTGATTTTGACCAAAAAATCAAATTTTTTGAAGACCCCAATTTTATGTTTTTCGATGTTCTAAATCCATTTTTAAAGTCTGTTTCGCAAAATTCTTACCTGAAAGCCTCCGAATCTAACTTGATCTGAGAGTGCTTATGTATTTAATTATTCAGTTAAGAGCAATGATTAAAGTTTGATCTTGGAATTTGTGTAATTAAAGGTACTTCCAGTTCCTTGTATCCGAGATGTTGAGGACATCAAATTCGGGTTTGAGAGTGATTGAATGGGGTATCATGGTTGGTCAATATAGCAAGGGTTTAAGGTAATACATTACTACCTCTTGTATGCTTTATGAACATATCGGTATTCGGTTAATGCATTCACACTTATGGTGAAGTGTACTGATAATTCTGCTTAAGTCAAATCAGATATAAATCATAAGTACGATAATTTAGACATGATTGAGATACTCGAATGAGAAGGTTAATAAATTGGAAGGATCTAGGGTCGCTAAATAATTAATAAGGTAGTTAATCTCCAAACTTGATTAATTATGTCAAATGGATTCAACGTCATAAATAATTGGTTATGAATTTTTGAAAATGCCCTTGAAGTATAAAAATGACTAAAATACCCATGGAAATGAAGAAATTTTAAAATCTATGCAAGATCTGATAAAATAACTAATTCTTCTAAAAATCCCGAAACTGCTTGGGAAGTTATGGTAGCAAGGCTTAAACCTTCAAGATTGCAAAGTACTTGGATTTTCTTGAATTTTGAATAAATCTCTGAAGATAAGTTTACGAAAAACTATTCGTATGTTTGGATTAATCAAAGTGGTGTAAAAGATTGGATTGATTTAAATGACTTAAAGGATCGAAAATACTGATAAGACTGAATCAATCGAAATGACCGTAATAACCAAAAAGACTGAAATATCCTCAGGCACTAATTGCCATATTAACCGAAATAATGGGTTTACCCTCGAGTTTTGAAATGAATGAATAGTTGGAAGGATCGAACGGCTCAGGATAATTGGAACACCTTCGGACATTAAAATGTCTAAAATACCTTCGAACACTAAAATGACTGGAAATACCTTTAAGAACTTGGAATATGAAATACCAAATAAATCCAATTAACTGTAATGGCTCTAAAAGTAGTAATACACTACCCGTGTTGGTTGGTTGTTCCTAATACTAAGGTGATATTGGGAGAATACCATATGAATTCATATTCGATTTATTTGGAGAAAGTACTTAGTTAATAGTAGAGTATCATGTTCTTCAAAGGTACATTCGATGCTAAGGCTTGAGTTCAGATGCAAAGCACATGTTCGAATACTTGGAAAATACCACTTAAATACATGTTTGAATTCTCGTAGTGCATTCAGTGATAGATCGGCGATGGCAATCTATCTTGTTATACACTATTGTCAGCTCTAAGAAATGAATACTTAAGGTGTACCTATCCAGTTAAATAATGAACACTGTAATGATGGGTTCTGATTAGTTCAAAACGAACTCGAAGACTTGAAGAGCGACGAGAATTCCTGAATTATGTACATTATCATTTATATCTTGTCGGTATAAATTACCAAATTACCCTTGAAGGTCAAAATGACCATAATGCCCTCGTAGGATTTAATGGTTGGATCGCTCGAGATATATCTCAAATCTAAATGATCCTGATGTATCAACTTCTGAATGTCTGGTTTGAGCCGATAGTACCGAATTCCTCTTTTTCATAGGGACCTCGTTCTGGAATTAGTCCAAAATCGTCAATGTCTAATGTTCTATTTTTTATATTTACCAACTACGAGGAATAAATTGGACCATATAGAGTGTTCCATGTGTCCATGAATATTTTATCTATTTTTAACCAAAATTTTCTAAGCTAAATTAAAAGTATAACTCCGTTATCCGTAATGAAAGCACAATTCTTGGCTTCTGTCTTCAAATACAAATATATCTGATACGTGTTTTCTGATATTATTGTTTACTGGATAAAATTGATTTTATCTGGGGGTATACTATCTAGGATGTGATTGAAGTTATGTAGGCTCGGTGTTGGTAAGTCCTTCTAGGCCTAAGCTCCTACGCCCAATAGGCCTATGGTAAGTCTTTCTGTAAGCTCCTATGCCCAATGGGCCCAGGTTAAGTCTTTCTGGGATACTGCATATCGATGTATGGTTAGAGGGTAGTCAGGTAATTAAAGTGAAACTTTCTATTCCCTTCTATAATTATACCCTGCTTAATTAATGTACCAAAGTTTGAAACTCTCAGTATGCTTCCAATCTGAATTTAATGAACCATGCTAAACTACTTGTTTCAACTTTGAAATCTAGATCTCTTTTGAATCTCCGGCTATAGGCATACCTCCTGATACTCGTGCGACCAAAATATAGAACAACTATTACCTTCTGTTATAACGCTTTACTGAACTATTGAATCGTAATTTGAGCTCCATGTTGCGTAGTACATCATGATAATGTTATGCTTGCCATATACTTGTTTGTGCTTTTAGCATCTTTTGGTAGTTTTGTATTACTGAACTTTTTGAAGCTCGCGTTGTTTTTACTATTCGCAGGCTAAAAGAAATCCATCATGGTAATAACCGACATTAGTGTTCAAAGTTCTCTCGGCGTCATTTTTGGAGTACGGTACTGATACAGTTAGCAGGCTTGTATGTCATGTATTATTTCATGATAGTGTCTGTAAAACGTTTTATGAAAATATTGTCATATGTGCAAATGATTTCTTGAAAGGGTATTTAAAACAGAAATTAAAGTTACACTTTAATAAGTGTTTTAAGCAAAAAAAATGTTTTTATGTTGATTTTTACAGTGGGTCGCTCTTGTGACCTTAATGTGATTTCCTAAGATCTGTGGTAACGCATAGGTGGGTCTAGGGTTACAAAAGTTAACAAAGATGATGATATGACTCATTTTTTATTAGAATAATAACAGTTTGAGTCCCAAAAACTTATACAATTCTATCAATTTAGTCTAAACTCTATCAACTTAATATCATCTTGAATATTTGGGTTAAAAGTGAAAATTTCCATTTATTTTCCTTTCTTCTTTCCCCGGAAAACTTGGGCTTCATCTTCGCTGCCCTGCATGGTGAAACGTTGCCTTTACATTAACATTCCCTGCTCTTTCGCTCCAAATCAGAGTAAATTCCCAACTTCTCAGATTTTATTTGTCAAATTACCCCTCCATTGAAAGCATTCATATTATTTTTCCGATACATTAATGAAAAAGTTTGATTTTATTGATGCATCAACGTCCTGCCTTGTTGAAAACAATCACAGCTATACACCAAAATTCCAAAATGCGTATACAATGTTGTTGTGGAAAATTATTTGCCAGGGGATTTCACAAATATGAAAATTAATCGTAAGATTGTAAAGAGGAAAAGTCTTTGTAAATATGGTATGGAGTATAATGAAATTAGTCCCACACTTCTCCCTGCTCTTTCGCTCCCCGATTCCTTCTTCTTTCCTCTTTCACTCCAAATCAGAGTAAATCCCAACTTCCATGTTGCAGTACTAGGCTACTTATGAATCTCCGATTCCTTCCTTTCCCCTTCATTCGTTTTTAAACAAAAGAAGAGTGCTTAGCATCCATTACAATCATCGTTTGAATACAAAAATGAGTTCAAGCTCTGTTGATTTTGTACTAGACAGACTCATCACACTCCTACAAAATGAAGCATCTTCCTTACCTTGAGAAGCTTTGTTGGGAAATTGGGAAAAGTGTCACATTACTCTACCTCAAACTCTTGTCCCTACAGTACTCTGAACTGGGGGAAGTTACAATTTCTCACATCCAAACATTGCCTAATTTGTTGGAACTCAATCTAATGTCAAAATCATTTGTGGGAGAGCACTTATGTTTCGTTGAAGGGTTCAAAAAGCTTCAGCGCTTATATTTCGAGTGAGCTGGTGGAGAGCATATGCAGGAGAGGAACTGACCACCTCCCCACTACCCCACACATCTTTCTCACAAGAATTGATGATGATGAAGAACAAGTAGAATCCCAGTGGGTACATCAAATTCTCAATTAGTTGATGTTTGCACAATCCCAGGTACCAACACTCCCTCCTATTTTTGTAAGAATACAACATGCCCATCGACCAACTACCATAAACCATGACAAATAGCCACCAACTCTTAACACACTAATTAACAATTAATGAAACATAACTTCTTTTTCTGTCCTTGCAGAAGTGCAACAAGATATTCATGGATTGGCTGCCTGCTAAAGGTTCGGTTCAAAGAGAATTCGAGTATTCTCCACGTGTATATGCTATAATTTAAGAATAAAAACTTTATCCCTTTTCGGTGCCTCTATTTATGTCTCACACTAAAAATTAAGTTTAAAGCTAGGGTTTAGGGTAGAGTGTATTTTTTAGGATGTAGGGTTTAGGATTTAAAATTTAGGATAGAGTGTATTTTTTAAGATATTCATGGATTGGCTGCTGGTTAATGTCTGGTTCAAACAGAACATTATCCATATATACATGGTTTAGTTTAATTTGGATAGGTCATATATTTGTTTAAATAACTGTCAACCTGAGTCTATCTTATATGACAGTAATCAGACATAGAATGTTGTGTGATCAAATATTGTTTTATTAATATATTTGTTGAAATATTTCTTAAACTTGAATTAGTCGTTCATTTGATGATAATAAACCACAATCTTAATATTGTATTATTCAAATATTGTTTTTATCGATTTATCTATTCAAAGATGAACAAAATAATGATCTAAGTAACTTGTTTAACCCTAACATAACACACTGTATTTCTAACAAAGCATCTTTCATGAACAAAGGCGTTTCTAACAAAAATAACATGCAACAGAATCTAAAACAATACTCCATTCATGCCATAAAGTGGATTTAGACAATCTTACAGGTCAGCACCCATCAACATGGAAACAGAACGATGGCTGACGCTATTCAGGTTCTCATTAGGAATCTTCACAAGCAAATGAAGACAATTCGAACAAATTGACATGCAAACACAACCCTAGATTTATTTCATTCAAGGCATGAAAAGACTAAGCATATGACGGGCACAATCTGATAATCTTACAACACACCAAAGAAAGAACAATTGGAAGGATATAGGAAAGAGGGTGGGAATACCCTACTACGATAAACCGATATTCAAAACAACTGCTGACATAAGTAGATCAATACTCTTCACCTTCCTCTTCATCATCTCCGCCTTCAGCCCCGACTTCTTCATAATCCTTCTCTAGAGCAGCCAGATCCTCACGAGCTTCAGAGAACTCGCCTTCTTCCATGCCCTCACCAACATACCAGTGCACAAAAGCTCTCTTCGCGTACATGAGATCGAACTTGTGATCAATCCGTGCAAACACCTCGGCCACTGCTGTGTTATTGCTTATCATGCAAACAGCTCGCTGAACCTTAGCAAGATCTCCTCCAGGAACAACAGTTGGGGGCTGATAGTTGATACCGCATTTGAAACCAGTAGGGCACCTGCACACCCCAAAGAATTTTCAGACAAGGCATCGGTACCTTCAACATAATTAGCAATATATATGCCTGCATTAATCCTTTGGCATTCTATAACCTCCTAAACGTATAAATATCAATGCCCTAGTATATTGTTGGCATAGCATGAGATGCATAGAATATTTGTAATAGTTCATAAAGAAATTAAGCATTCAAAGAGGAAAATAACAGATGACCGGGACAATTCGACTTTCAGCACCAGAGATTTAAAAAATAATAATAAAAACCATTTTTTCTAGTCCAGAACTGCTGAAGCAGAAGTAGAAATGCTCTTTACCAGTCAACAAACTGCACAGTCCTCTTTGTTTTGATAGTAGCAACAGCAGCATTAACATCCTTGGGCACAACATCACCACGATACATCAGGCAGCATGCCATGTACTTCCCATGCCTAGGGTCGCACTTTGCCATCATGCTCGAGGGCTCAAACACAGCATTGGTGATCTCAGGAACTGATAACTGTTCATGGTATGCTTTCTCAGCTGAGATAACAGGCGCATATGACGAGAGCATGAAATGGATACGAGGGTATGGAACAAGATTAGTTTGGAACTCTGTAATGTCCACATTAATGGCTCCATCAAACCTCAAAGAAGTCGTCAAGGACGAAATGATTTGAGATATCAATCGGTTCAAATTGGTGTAAGTTGGCCTCTCGATATCGAGGGATCTTCGGCATATGTCGTAAATCGCTTCATTGTCCAAGAGCACAGCCACATCTGTATGCTCAAGAAGAGAATGCGTGGACAAAACACTATTGTAAGGCTCTACAACAGCTGTCGAGACCTGCAAATTTAACAAGAAAAAACCTTGAGTTCATCAACTTTCAAGTATGTTAAAAAACCTTTGATCTCATCAAATTTACCATTAAATGTCTATAATTAACAGACTAGGCAAGTTCTGCTAACTCCATTGAATAATTTTAAAGCAAAAGCTGTCTCAACATGCATACATGACTTATTTTCCAAACAAAATCAACTTTAGAATTCGATGCCGAGTAACATACACACGAATTGTACTAACTTTTCCATTAGAATTACTTAACAGAGTTTGCATAAGTGATCATGTAAACTACCCCTACAAAATAATTTTAAAGGCTAAATATAAAGTAGATATGGCATACTGAAAATGGAGATGTCGATGAGTTAGCAGCAATCAAAACAACCAAGTACCTGAGGTGAAGGGTAGATGGTGAACCCAAGCTTTGATTTTTTTCCATAATCTACCGACAAACGCTCCAACAACAAAGATCCCAGACCGGATCCGGTTCCACCGCCGACAGCATTAAACACCATAAACCCTTGCAAACCAGTACAGTTATCAGCTAACTTCCTAACTCGATCAAGGCAGAGATCCACAATTTCCTTGCCAACTGCAGATAAACACAAAGCCTAATCAATGAAAGCCAACAAACAGCAACAACAACGAAGTTAAGCACAGAGGAAAACGATGTTTTTCTTACTCGTATAGTGGCCTCTGGCAAAATTATTAGCAGCATCCTCCTTCCCAGAAATAAGCTGCTCGGGGTGGAAAAGTTGCCGGTAAGGGCCGGTTCGAACTTCATCGATGACAGTGGGTTCCAGATCCACAAACACAGCTCTCGGCACGTGCTTTCCCGAGCCCGTTTCGCTGAAGAAAGTGTTGAATGCATCGTGCGCCACACCCACTGAGGTATCACTGCCATCACACCATTAAAACTAACTCAATGCCATTACAAGATCCAAACTTTTTGCTAAACAGAGGAATGCATTTTCGAATTTAGATCCTAAAAGAGAAAATAAAAGAAGAAAACGAAACCTGGGCATGGTTCCATCGGGGTGGATTTCATGTTCGAGACAGTAAAGCTCCCAGCAGGAATTGCCGACTTGAATCCCGGCTTGGCCAATGTGGACGCTGATAATTTCTCTCATCGTTGCTTTTTTTTTTTTCTTGATTTGGTCAAAAAGAGTAAAGATCTGGGATTTAGGGATCGGAAACAAAGGGATCTGAGCTAAATCTGATCGGATCTGAAGGGAAATGGAGTGGAAATATGGGAGAAGCAAAGGATAAGGAGTGATGTGAACCCGAGGCTGAGAACGTGACAATTATACAAAAATAACTGGCCTTCCAGTTCAGGAAATTACGAAATGGGGCGGCAAACTGACAAATATTGATCTGTTAATCTTATTTTTATAATTAGGGTTGAGTTTTAAAAAGAGAGAGAAATTCGAATATCAAATTAAACATATTGTTCATAATTTATAAGTTAAAAATATGTTATTTGAAAAAGAATTCAATTGTTTATATATATTTAATTTATAATTGTTTTAAATCTAATAAGTGATCTTAGTAAAAAAACGAATAATGTTCATTTTAAAATATTATATAAACAAATATTATATTATAATTATTTTAAATTATTAAAAAATTATAATTATCCGTTATTAATGCAAATACAATTTTTTTACTTTTTGATGTTATAAATTAAAATTATACAAATTTAAATTCTAAAAATATGAAGTATTAACTGTCATAAAGATAGAGACTCTCTACATTTATACATTAAGTGCCTAAAGTAATGGCTACAACCTCATTCTTATTTTAAAAAATACCACCTTAAACCTTAAAAACCTCTAAAAATTTGAGTACGAAAAATGAAATCATGGCATCGAAGTTTCGATGAAAATTAAAGTGAAACATAACTTTATAAAGTTAAACAAGAATTAACCGTCAATCTAGCTTTGTGAATTGTCATTAAAAACTTTTAACATGTAAATTATAGCTTTTGTGAATTGTTATTAAAAACTTTTAACATGTAAATTATAGCCTTAGTGAGATAATAATAGTCTTTTATATTTTAATCAATGGTCGAGGATTTAATCCTTGTCATAAACGTATAGAAGCTTTAAAGTTTGTTGTTACCGTCTAATCTTATATGCGTCAACTAAAATAGTAAGATTAGTCATTGTACTTGCTAAAGTGGATATCTTGATAAAAAAAAAAAACTTTTAATAATGTTTTTCATATATAAAAAGTTCATGTTACAAAAAAGAACCAACAACCGTCTAAGTTGTTAGGTTTTTAAGTTGTTTTTTTCTACGAATGTTGTCCTAATTTTTGTCATCTTTATTTTAGTCGACGACAGTATTAATTTTAGTGTTATTTATTAACCGTCAGCATTTTTTATTTTTTTATTTTTATCTTTTATATTTGTTTCTCTTTTGTTTTTAATTTTTAATAAGAATATTGTTGTCTTGACACAATTTTTTTCCGCCTTTATGTCATATTTTTTGTCTTATTTGTCATTCGTTCGATCATTTTTTGTTATTTAGGGTTGGATTTGACTTGCCTCGACTGACCAAGATAGCACTTATTTGTTATCATGTTGATCTTCCATGCACTGGATCATCGAATTAAATTTAGATTTGCGATTTGCATTCGTGGATAGTTTTCTCACGATGCTCAGCTCTGATTTGCTACTCTCGGTGGTCTTTCAGTAACTTAATCCCTTTTTGTGGTACGTTTGTTGATGCAATCATATTTTTCGTATCTATATCTCGTTCGAGTCTTTTTTGTTGAATTTTTAACTTTTGTCATGTAAGGTTCTTGTATGATCTAAAGTGACTAATTTCTTGTGTCAATGTTATATGAAAAATGTCAAAGTTATGTATTTAGTTTATGATGATAGTTGTAAGCTCTCGTTGTGATTTTAGATATTTTCTCTTTTTAATAAGACTAATAATTTTTATTAAAAAAATTCATGTTACATTAAAAATTATTATTTTATTATGAAAATAATAGAACAAATTATACATATTGAAGAGTGTAACTACTCACATGATTATGTTTTTTAGAGAATTTTAATTACATTTAGTTCAAAAAAATTTACAAAATACAATAGTCAATCAAAGATCTCAGCCTTGATTAATATAAAAAGTATATACATCGGGAAGCAAATGAGTTATTTGAAAATTGTGAAGGGGGAGATTATACAAATCTTTATCAATCGGGGCAAAGAAACAAAATGCGGTTAAATCATGAGGGCGATGGGTAGGTTTATTAGAATTGACAAAACAAACATGTACGAACATTGAAGGCATTTAAAATAAAGGGTAAAATCTATCACATGCCGTTCAATTATTATTAATATTATAAATGGGTTACCCAATTTTAAAAACTAAAAACATGTCACTTAATTAATCGATCGTTATAAGCAAACCACTACGACACGAATATAACTTTTTAATTACAATCATGCCTCTCCTTTTATTAGTTGTAATAATCAAATCACCTAATTTATTGATTGTTATAATTATATCACTCAATTATAACTAAAAAGTTCACGGTTGTTACACACTTAACAATAGAGTGATCAATGTGTAACAATTAATAAATTGAGTGATCCATTAGTAACTTTTTAAACTCTATTAATCCATTTGTAATGTTAAGTTTACTCTAAAATCGATTTAATATAACATTTGTGCTGAATTTACTTTAAAAAATGGAATGTTTGAATTTATTAAAATTCGTCAATCTTAAAACAGCTTAAATCAGAAAAAAATCAAATTAAAAAATGCCTAAAATCAATATAACCTCAAATTAGTAAATGGGCCTAATGAGTTTTAAAATCCAGTAGAACAGCAGTCCAAGTTGTGTTTTGCAGAGCCAGCCTTTGTTTTGCAGACTCAGATTCATCACCCTGTTGTTCCAACAATGGAGGAGCAATCGTTTTTTGATAGGATGATCACTCATCTCCGTTCATCTTGCAAGTAATATCATTTTTCATTTATATTTATTTATGCAAATTGTGATTCAATTTTACTCTGAATAACACTTTAGCTTCTGTTCTTTCCATCAAGTTTTAAGCTTTATATATATTGTAGAATGAATGGGGATGTTGTATGATAAAGCATTCATTTTTGTCTTTGTTATTTGCTAATAATTTGAAGGTATTATACTGGTTATCCCAAAGATCTTGGGCCATCACGGGTTATCCATTTCGCTTCCGAGCGTGAATTTGTGCAGCTCCTTCATCAAGGTCGTCCGGTTGTTGTTGCATTCACTATTAGGTTATTGAAAACCCCAAATCCCTTGTTTTTCACCCGTGTGTGTATACTACCCTAGCTCATCCTTTTATGTCTTTGTTTTTCATATTGCAGGGGGAACTACACAAAGCATCTTGACAAAGTACTGGAGGAAGCTGCTGCTGAGTTCTATCCGAATGTTAAATTTATGCGCGTAATTATTCCTTTTTCCTTCTGATAACGTAACCGGTTGTTACTCATTTCTCTTTTACAATCTCATCGTAGAGCAGTTGTAGAGTGGGTGTCTGATAGCATGAAACTATGTTCTCCTATTCTTTTAGCATTTTCGGTTTAAAGTATCTGTTCTTAGTATAAACACTTGTCCAAAATAAGCTAATATCTAGCTACTTTCAACTTTGAAGCCTTGGGTTTGAACCTTGGAGATCAGGGAATGGGGTTTGTGAAATGGGAGAGGCTTATGTCCCCTGATCAAGTCCATTTCTAAAGAGCTTTTATGTACCCAAACTACCATTGCACCGTAGTACAACCCCTGATTTTTTAGTGATGACTGTGATATGTGATAGTATTTGTGCAAACTTACTATAGTATGGCTTAGTTTCTTTATTCTTTCCTTACACTCACATCCTAGTTTCTTGTGTTATTCTCTTCCAGGTTGAGTGCCCAAAGTATCCTGGGTTTTGTATAACACGGCAGAAGAAGGAATATCCGTTCATTGAAATATTTCATAGTCCAGAGCAAGTATGCTACTTCCCTTTATTTCTATTTTCTCCCTCTACTGCATATTTGCTTATTTTGGTCTGTTGTAAGTTGTAACCATTTCTCGTTAACTGGTTAAAGCATTCAGAACTTAATGTTGACTAGTTCGGAGTTGTTCAAGGGCTGCATGATTTTTGTATAACATCCATAAGCCTAACAGTTGCTAAAACTATTATAAACTGAACACTATTTGCCGATTGCACTTTCTACTACCTTGCTACTTCTGATTCAATTATGGCTTCTTAACCAGTAGGACTTTATAGAATCAAAGCACATAGTCAAATCATTGTGGTTTGCTCCTGGAAAACCTCAGTTGCTTGTGAAGGTTTTCCATGAAAATTTGCTACCTTTGCAGCTTCTGGTCATGATCAATATGAATAACTTATCAGGTGAAATAAAATAAAATACTGAAAAGAAAATAAAAGAAAAGAAAAGAAAAGAAAGAAAAGAAATAGAGGAACCTGAACTGCTTCTCTTTTCCGAGTTAATGAAAATATAGTTCCCATATATTCTGTTTTTGCCTGTAATGTCGTGATATAAATGATGTATAAACTTGGGACAGTGTGTTGGTGTAGGAAAGAAGGCTAAGCTACTTCTATCAAAATATGTATTAATCCAAAACCTGTGTTTTAGTGTATGTTGCAGTCTACTATTTGTAATAATATTAGAGTTCAAGCCTAGATGCTTGTGGATGTTGAATACTGTCAATTTGCAGCAAATGATTTGCCGGAGATATTGATGTAGAAATATTTCCACATATGGTGGCCGATTTACATTGTTATTATTTAATAAGAAATTGCATTGCAGGCTGTAAACCAAGGGAGGCTTGCTGATCCAAATATCACAAGATACTCTGTAAAAGTTCTACCTGTGAGTGTTTTTTAGCCTTTCCCCCCTAAAATTTGTTAGCATCATCGGTGCCCTCAACAGTTCTCGAGTTTTTGCTTTGGAAACTCAGTTCAGATGAACTTTCACATATTTAATCTGCTTATTAGACACTGCAAGCAGGTCCTTATGTTAGTGCTTTTTATACATTAGGTTTGTGGGCATTCTGTCCATTAAACTGCACATACGTGATCATTGTTGGTTTCATTTATTATTCACTTGGTGCCATAACAATACGAGTGTTATTTCCAGAAAACGATCTAGAATTTCACAATCGTATATGCATGTAAATTCTGGTGAAAAACGAATATACATATGTTTCACTGAAGCAGTATTCTTTTCTTCTTGTGTTCATCGTTTTTATTTGATGTTCTTACTGGTTTCTGTTCTTACATCTACGGAATCCAGTTCAATTACGATCTCAGCGCTTATGGATTCAGAGAATTCTTCAAGCGCCATGGGGTTCAGACATTATATCCGAAGTAAATGCTGGGTGACATATTGATCTCTTGCTCTTTGTTTTTATTTACAAAACCTGTAATATCATAAATGGTACATGTACTTTTGCTATATTGATGTACATGACCAAATTGTTTCTTTTGCTATATTACAATGACCTCTTACAACTAATTATTTTTAGGACTGGGCATTTGGTAGATTCAGTTTTCAAATATCAATAATCGAATAAATTGATTAGATCATTAAGAAACAGAATTGATTTTATAGTCTAAATTGAAATAACCAAATCGGTTTCCTTCATAATCGAATTAAAATAACTAAATAAATTGAATTAATATCTTTTTATTTTTAAGGTTTATTTATAAAATAAAAAATTATCATCGTAAAATTTATTTTTATATATAATTTTTTTTGGTAATATGTATTTTAGTCTTACTGCCTATATTCGGGGTGTGAGGATGTTTCTTCCAAATTAAGGGTAAAGTTAACAAATGATCATTAAATTATCTTTAAAAATATAAAATGGTCACTAAACTTTCAAAAGTTACATAATGGATATTAAACTTTAGTTTTTATTACAAAAAGGTCACTGAGCCGTTAATTGTCGTTAACTATGAAACGTGACAGTTACGAAATTTTGTAGAATAATATTTTTAATCCTCAATATTTACACATTCAATCAATTTAGACATCAATAATGAGGGTTAAATTAAGAATAAATTGATTGAATGCGTCAATATGAAGGATTAAAAGTTCTTTTATTGTCACCCACTTAACGACAGTTAACGGCTCAGTGATCATTTTGTATTAAAAATTAAAGTTTAATGACTATTATATAATTTTTGAAAGTTTGATGACTATTTTATATTTTTAGAGATAGTTTAGTGACCATTTGTGTACTTTACCTTTAAATTAATTAAACATGCACGTGTAATTTACTATTTAGAAAGTCTATTCGGTTTAGAATCTTAAAATGGAAATCGTAAAATAAGTTTGAAAGGATGCTCCAATTTGTTATGGTGGATAAGTTTGATGTGTTTTAAGATTTTAAGCACAGTTTTTTTTTTTTTTTGAATAGCTTTTAATCACAGTTTTAAATTGTTTCCTTTGTATATCAGCTACAGAAAATGATTATAAATGTGATCAGGAAAACAAACCTTGGGTTTCGGCTTCGGTTCAGTCTGAAAATTTCGCTGCGAATATAATAGGTAAAGAAGGAAGTGAATCATGGGGTTTTCTTCATCAAAACTGAATGATGAAGAGGCAGTTCAGCTTTGTAAAGATTGAAAGAATTTCATTTAGCCAATGAAGCCGGTTTTTCTCGGGGCATATAGCTTATATTCAATCGTTAAAAAGAGTTTCCGCAGCTCTTTGAGACTATGTTGAAGGCGATGAGCCTCGCAAGTTCTTGTTAGAGAGTGTCAAGGACGTTAAACAAACCAGGCGGATGGAAATTTTTCGATTGAATCGGTTAAACCTTTAAAGGACCAAGCTAATTTAGTTTTGACATAGATTCTCGGTTTCTCTCTGCTGCTCTGCATGATGATCTGATGAATAGCAGCGTGTAGGTTTCTTTGCTCTATTTGTTTACCAAAGAAGTTTCAAGTCATACAAGTTAAAAGAACAATTCATCGGCTTTTTCAGGTTATTTCGGTTTTTCATCGGTTTACATAGTCATATAAACAGGATATACTAATTGTTTACAGTTGAACCGGTTCGACCGGTTGGTCTGCTCCGATTTTAAGAGGCAAAATTCCAACTAAGTAGCAAAACATAAATGCAGCTATGGAAGTAGAGTCAGTTCTAGTTCCTGAAAATAAGTCAAGACACTCGTATTCATGCAAATCCCAAGTTCAGTAATTTGATAAAATTGCTTAACAGCAACAACAGTAATCAAATGCAAAATTAGGGCACATATGTTTTCAAGTCTATATAAATAGATTAACTCCTCTAGGTCAAAGCTAAGCAATACAAGTATACAACACATCCAAGTATAAAGATATTGCCAGATTACTAGTTTAGCAAGTGTTTTAGGACACAATCTAACTCAACGAATATTTAGGACTTGGGATGTAAGAAAACTAATTCAAAGATCATACTATTGCAAAGAAGCCATTTTCAACAGAATGAGCATATTTTAAGCATTAAGGTCTAAGGGCATTAAGCATGATATAAATGAAAACAAGGGGGGTAATATAGAAGGTGAAAATCGCTGACCCAAAGTCCACAAGAACTCGGCTTAGAATTCTTTAAAGCTGACAATATATGATATCAGAATTAAGAAAGAAATGGCAGAACTTGAATTTGGTTGTTCAACTCAACAGCATTCACATACTCGGCGGAGCGATTGCATATATACCACCTTTTCGACATCATGAAAGCACAATAGGAAACTTTCGACTTTTAAGCAACGTACCTAGTCAACACCATCCTCCAAATACTAGAATGCTTCCAGATCTGCATTCAATCAAAAATATAAAAAAAGTTAGAGATAGAATATCAAAGTGAAAGAAAAAAGCAGTAAAGAATGATTAAGATACAATTTCTTCTTTGGGTAATTGCTCAACAAAATGAATCTTCAGTTTGCTATACCTACTGCTTAAACTACCTTGGAAAAACAAGCTTACTTTCAACTCTTACAAAAGGAATTTAAAATTTATGTTATACATCTGGATCACTCACATCTGCAGTTTCTCCTGACAAAGCAGCAAGTGTTAGCACCAAACCTGACATTTCGTGTTACTGTCTCATGTTCATATATTTTCATTTGTCATAATTTTGTGTAGCATTTTATATACTATACATATGGATCATCCATATATGTAGCTTCCTCTAAAACAGCAGCTAGTGTTAGCAACTGACCTGACGATTCATGTATCATGTTTGTATATTTTGACATGTAATAGTTCATGTTGTATAGATTATGACACATTCATGGATTCCTATCATATCTGTGTTACTTTTTCATGTTGTATTATCCAAAGTTGCTGAGTCTAGTGAGAATTCTTGATTTGGTTATAACAATCCAACATTTTGTATGATAGAAGTTTAGTTCAAAGCACCAAACACAAAATCAAACATAAACATAACTAAACAACACTGAGTACATCTAAATGCCTTGCTCATGCCTGTCTGCCTTTTACCTGAGACCGACATGCCACCAAACTTTGTTTTGAGCTCCATTCGGTAGTAACTACTTACTCCCCAGAAAGATCACTCCACCTCAAAATCAGTGAGAGAAGAAATTAATACATTCTCTGCAGAACCAACAGTTACTTTGAAAAGACATTAGATGCGTCTCTTGCCTGCAACTTCTTACATTCATACATGAGATGTGCCTCTTGCCTGCAACTTCTTACATTCATACATTAGATGTGTCTCTTGCCTGCAACTTCTTCGGTCTGAGTACTTCCAAAATGTTATTTACTTGCTGCCTCATCCTTCTTGTTCATGGATGCCTTATTTTCTCTTGAGACCACTTGTCTTCTCTTTGCCGAAATTCTTCTTGTTACTTTTTACGCTTCTATCTCAGTAATCCTATACCATTTTCTTGAAGTGCTAACCAGCAGCTGATATACCTAGGCCACTTAAATCTGGAGCATCCTGTCACAAGAGAGTCAACTAGAAAAAAAATAGCAATCAAAACAAAACAAAAACAGAGCATTTACAACTGAAAATAAAACAAAAACAGAGCATCTGGGACTTTTGAAGAATTCTCCTCTGTATTTCCTTTCCAAAGTTTCAGTTAGCAGCAATGCATATAAGAGGAAAGAAGACCATGTACTAGGAAACAGATCTCTGGATCATTAAAATCGAGAATGTACAGTGCAGTCACAGCTCCTCGTAATATAAGGAGATAAACCAGAAAAACATTGCATCATCTGAATAATTGATTACATAGCATTCAGCATCACTGGTAGTAATATAGGCCAAAAAGTTGATAAACATCATTTACAAACCACAACCATCTGAAACAAGAAATAAAAAAGGAGGTTAAAATAGTATAAAATATAATAATAGTTGCACCATTTTTTCAACACATGGTTAACAAGTTTAAAAATATCGAACAGAAACCCTGCAACACAATTATAAACTAAACTAGAGAGAAAATTCACAAAGACGATGTCAATTAATCAATGGTGAAGCAGCTTTTATTCATGTAGATGAACTTTTCCTACTTTTCAGACAAATAATAAATTTACAAACTAAATCAGTGTACAGTCACAAGGATGCATACAAAAGTTTGATGTCATCCATTCAAAAACTTCTTGTTATTCTTCAATCACTCCACTGAAATTAAACTCCAGTATTGAAATCAAAGAAGAGTATACAACAGTAAAAGAGTGAAGAAAAGAAAAATGTGACAGGCTCCTTGGTCCTTGTTGTACAAGGATTACATGAGGAATCATGCGCACAGAAGATTGGCGAAGTTCAGGCTTCAAAGATAGCTACTCTGAACTAAAAGCCTCTTAGCCAATTTCAATGAAATCAAGTATTGATCCTAAGATAGGAATCAACCACATTAATCTCGAATAAGTTGAGTCAAAAGCCTCTACAGTAGCCAAAAGATATATATTCTGCAACCTTCAGGTCACATTAGTTAAAATTCATCCTGGTGCCAGACTTTTCATCTCCCATGCATCCCGATGTCTATATAAAAGAGACTTGGTAGTACTATAAAGGTGTGCATCCAAATCGTATCTGTGAGAGTTCATTTCATTCAAAAGATCAAAGGCAATCATCTTTTTATCTTTAGACCGAAGAAGAGACCAAAGCAAATAGTTGCAAACTCGAGGCATTAACTTGTAACCCTTTTCTAGTGTATATAGGAACACATCAACTGCCTGGTCCAAATTTCCTTCGTGGCAGAGACCAACTATCAACTTAACACAACTAGGAGGGGAGACAACAACCTTGCTTTTGTCCAGAATAGAGAATATCTTTAAAGCTTCTTCAACTTTTCTTGCTTGACAGAACCCAATAAGCCAGATTGTATAGGGTGCTAAACTAGAATTATTTAATTTGAAGTCCTGATCAAGCAAAAGCATAATTGCCTTTTCGACATCTCCCTCAACAAAATGTTTTTCAATTTCTTTGATAACTGCATCTTCCCGACCAGGAAGGCTGCTCAGATATTTCAACCAAAGATTAAAAGCTAATGAAATCTTCCCTCTACGACATGACCAAGTCATAACTGATCTATAAACCGCCAAACTGCGTTTACACCCATATTTTTCCATTTGATCAAAGATTCTAAAGGCATCCTCATCTCTTCCAGCCCTCTGGAAACCATTAATAAGAGTTCCATAGGTCACACTGTCAGGAGAAATCCCCTTGAGTTGCATCTCCTTGAACAGCTTGTAAGCACCATTAATGTTGCCTGCTTTGCAAAATCCATGGATCAAAATGTTGTAAGTAAAGACGTTGGGTAAATTCCCACCATCAGCAAGTTGCATAAGAATCCTGTATGCCTTAAGAATCCTTCCAGACTCATAAAGTTGCTTGACCATAGTTTGTAGGCTTGAACTGTCAAGATCTCAAGAGGATCCATGAGAAAGCCAAAGAAACAATGAAGGATTTCTCCCTATTTCCATTTTGTTAAACAGAAGGTTTGCTTTATCATGCTGACCACTCATAGAAAGTCCACGAATAAGAGCATTGAATGTATGAACTAAGGGATAACATCCGAGCTTTTCCATCTCATCAAAAATCTGCTGAGCCTCCTCAACCAACCCATTCCTGCACATACCACTAATGAGAATCGTGTAAGTGCAGGTATTAGGAAAGCAATCATGGTTTGAAATCTCAAGCTTAAGGGCCATGCTTGATCCAAAAGACCAATATCACAAAACCCTTTAATCAAAGCATTGTAACAGTAGGTATCGGGAACTAAACCTCTTTCAGTCATCTCATTCAACAACTTCATTGCATAATCTATTTTGCCTGCTTTTGATAAACCCTGGAGCATGATTGCATATAAAACAACATCAGGCTTAATATTCTACTCAGTCATCTTTGTATACCATTCATTGGCTTCCTCGTATCTCCAAGCTTTAAACAAATTGTTAATGAAACTACTATATCCGCGCAATTTGAGTGCAAATCCGTCCTTTTGAAAAGACTGCAAAAGTGCGATTGCTTCATCGACCCGACCCAACTCACAAAACCCATGAAGCAGAGCATTATAAGCAACATAATCAGGGGAACACCCACTCTCTTTCATGTTAACTAACAGCCTACAAGCATCATCAGCCCTTTCTGCTCAAACCCGAAATGATTATGGTATATATACACCTATTTGGCTCTATACCCTCAGATTCATTTCATCGAACATCTTAAGTGCATCCTCAGTTTTCCCCTCCTTACACAACCCATTAAGCAAAATGCTAAAAGTAGCTTTATTAGGCGTATGATTAGACTTCAAAATATGAGTGTAAACGGCTAAAGCTAACAAAAGGACCTTACGAATCAAACCGTATAATATAGCATTGAAAGTAAACAAATCAGGCTTGCAATCAAAATCTTTCATCTTCCCGAAACACTCCACGGCTTTTTCCTCGAGACTCATCTTCGAATACCCCGAGATCAAGATCATAAAGACGTTGGGCACGGTCACAACTCCACATTCCTTGACTTCCTCGAGAGTTTGGCAGAACATGTCGAAGGCATTGTCCTTCCACAGCAGCATGTCGAGGACGAGCTTCTCGGATGCCGAGCTGTGTAGGCGCTTCCTCTGCATCGCCCAGATGAAGAAACGGAAACTCATTTGAGGGTTGGGTTGGTTTTGGATTACGGAAGTGACGATATCGGGGGAAATGAAAGGTAGCAGGGGTTCCAAGGCGGGTTCCATGGGGTTAACAGTGTTGAGAATGGAGTTGATTTCATTGGAAACGGAGAAATCTTTGAGAGGGGAAGATGGAGGGAGGCTGAGAGATTGGAATTTTGAGGCTTTGGAAGAAAAGTGAGTAATTGGGCGGAAAATGAGAGATTGCAGTTTCATTACCAAGCAATGAATTGAAAGTGAAGTCTTACTGTTTTGTTATAAATGGTTTTCGGTTGAAGGGACTACAGGCCGCGGCGGAGGAGAAGATTGGACCGGTGATGCACAATTCGGCGGCGGTGCTTCAATAGGTTGGAGATGGGGTTTTAGGAATTTCGAATGCATAACACCATATTGTCACAGACCAAACTTTTTGGATCGAGACATTAGCGCAAGCATCAGATAGGTAGGTTGTGCATAATGTAACGGGCTTGCCAAATGTAGCCCAGCACTTGGAGAAAAGCGTGGACCAAACCTTTGAGACCGAGGCATTGGCGCAAGAATCAGCCAAAGAAGGTTTGCGCGGTGTAACGGGCTTGCCAAGACCATCACATTTGGCCCGACACTTGGAGAATGTCGTGGACCAAGCCTTTGGGACTGGGTCGTTGGCGCAAGAATCAGCCAAAGAAGGTTTGCGCGGTGTAACAGGCTTGCCAAGACCATCACACTTGGCCCGGCACTTAGATAATGCTAAAGAACCCGCAAGCCCACAGGACTTAGCCAGATTCATAGAAGATTCAGGAGGGTAATTTAGTCAAAGCATTATCCATTTATTTGAATATAACGTGTAGATAATGTTTGTGATAATTAAAGATTTGAATTGAGATTTGATTAGATAAGATTAATCTCGACCGTCGATGTAATTTAAACTGAGCCGTTGGATGTAGGGGAGTTCAACTATAAATAGAGGCTCCCTCCTCACTTGTAAATCATATAATCTCATATTCACTCATTCATTCACTTTGAGTAATACAAGAAGCATTTACTCTAAACTCTCTGAGTGTTCTTAATTGTTCTTGAGTGTTCTCCATTGTTTGTATTGCCAATCTCTTTTCGTTGTTCTTTGATTAGGTTTCGCTTAGAACGATCTTTCGTTCGAGGGCTTCGGGAAGTGTTTGATCTTTCGGAGCGAGAATTCTAGTTGAGTTAGGTATTTGTCGAGAGAGCTCACCTAAGGCCGTGACAAGGGATTTCAGAGTGACTTAGCCGATGTTTCAACCGAGAAAGCGACTAAGGTCCGCACGATTCGTCTGGCAAAAGTCTAGCCCGTGAAAAGATCCATCCAAACTTGGAGGGCTTGTCGGAGCCGTTGTCGAGCAGGAGTACTCGCAAGGCTGGTTGAAGGTTGACTTAGGCGTAGGAATCGACCGATTAGCGTCAAAGGCGTCTAAGGCCGCACGGATCCGCTAGGGTCAAGTCTAGCCCCGTGACAAGTGGTATCAGAGCGAGTCGAGGAAGGGACTTGCGTTGAAGCCAGCTTGCAGGTGCAGTCAAGTGTGGTGGATTCCAGCTTGTAGTTGCAGTCAAGCGTGGTGGTGGTTTGTGTTCGACTTAGTCAAAGTGATCAGAGATCAGACTAGTTCGTGGTAAATTGGTGATTGAGATGGCACCAAAGAAGAAGACATTGACAATGGACGAAGTAAGGAAGACTCTTAATGAATTTGACGAGAGGAGCAACCGTCTTGAAAATAAGGTGCAATCGAATCTCGAATTCATAACGGTCGTGGAGGCTTGGGTCGATAAACTCTTGGACTTCGAGAAGGAGGCCAATGTGGTGTTTGAACAGCTAGAGTCGGTAAACCTTGAGAAGTTGGGTTCGTTGGATTTTGAGACGATAGAGTCTATGGAAGGGATCTAGGAGGAGGTTCAATGGGCTCTTAATGGCTTGGATATGAAGATATCTGAGCGTGGCAATCCCTTAGAGGCTACAGTGGAAACTCTAAGAGGTGAGGCCAAAAAGATCCAAAGTGTTGTGAAGTCGCGTCTTGAAAAGTTAGAGTCCATGGAAGGCAAGTTCAATGACGAGACGCAACGCATCCTCAACGAATTAGAGACAGTTCGAGAGAGTTGTGCTTGTGAAGCCAAGATGGGGGCTTTGCAAAAAACGGATGATTCTTCCAAGGAGAAAACCGCGAAGGAGATCCAAGAAGTTCTCAACTCGATGTACGAGAAGTTGAACCAACAAGATAATTCCCTTCAAGATGCAGTGGAGGCAATAAAGGCAGAATTGGAGTCGTTGGGAAAGAGGGTTCTTAGACTTGAAAAATCCGAAGAGGAGGCAAAGCAGACCCAAGGTATATTTGAGTCCCGTATTGACGAAGTGGAGTCCATAGATGACCGGTTCAAGGACGAGACACGACAAGTTTTCAACAAGTTGGTGAATGTTCGAGGGAGTAATGCTAGCGAAGCTGAGATGGAAGCTTTGCGGAAAGAAGTGGATGAGCTCAAAAGGGAGCTGCTCAGTTGCAAGACCTCAATGAGTGAATGAGATGTGCTCAAGACCTTCTTAGAGGGATTTAGACCGGGGGCGAAGCTCGCAGTAGAGCAGAGAGATGCCCAGAGACTTTCAGAGGCTCTCGTTGTTGCCGAACCTCTGACCGAGCTCGCAGAATGCAAGCAAGCGAGTGTTGAATCAACCAAGCCCAGTTTGAGAGACAAGAGGAATGGTGAGGCTAAGTCCATGCCAGAAAAGAATGGGAGCAAGAAGTTGAAGTGCTATTTCTGTGATGGTCCTCATTTGATAAGGAGATGTCCCAAGAAGAACCACATAGCTGCCATGGTAAAGACAGTAAACGAGTCAAAGGGTGAAGTAGCGAGACTTGGTGAGATTGTGTGTGCCAATGCCACCAAGCGAAGTGAGAGCCGTGGTTCGACTACGAGTGCCAAAGTAGTCCAGCCAATGATGAGACTTGGTGCGATAGCAAGTGAGGAAGCTGTCAAGCCGAGGGCGAAGATGAGACGATTGGAGTGCTACCGATGTAAGGGACCTCACAAGTTACGGAGATGCCCGGTTCAAGCCAAGTGGTCTGAGGGACAGGACAAGGCCAAGAGTAAAGAGCCTGTGAAACTTGGTTCAGAGTTGTCCAGTTCTGCCAAGGTAAGCGGAGACCATGAGCATAATGGGTTGAAGATGTCCGAGAAGGCTGTGAAAGAGCTTTCCGGGGGTGTTCGAGTGAAGAACATTGCTTTTGAGACCAGTAGAGTGTCGAAGGGGGCTAAGCCGTTGAGCGACATTGCAACCGTTAAGATGCCACCTATAGGCAAGGTGGGAAAGAAGCGAAGGATTTCGAGGAAGAAATGCCGACGCAAGATGAAGCAACTAGAGTGCTACCAGTGTAAGGGGCCTCACAAATTGCGAGAGTGCTTGGATCGAGTCAAGCCATCCAAGGAGTTGGGTGAGCCCGAAGAGAGCGAGGCTGCATCGCTTGATCCTATAATGTCTAGTTCTGCCAAGGCCAAGGGGGACCGAAAGTAGAAAGGGGTGACCATGTCCGAGAAGGCTACCGAGGATGTTCGAGGGAAAGAACATCGTTTTTGAGACCATTGGAGTATCGAAGGGGGCCAAGCCGTTAAGGGACATAGTAACCGTGGAGACACCACCAATGGGCAATGTGGGAAACGAGCAACGAACTTCAGGTAAGAAGTGTCGACGCAAGAGAAAGCACCGAAATTCAAGGAAGAATGATCGATGCAAGAGAGCACCAAACTTCAAGTCTGAAGGGCGGATGCAACCAGGAGCAACGGACTTCAGGGAAGAAGAGCCGATGCAGAGTAGCGCAGCGGACTTTGTGGCAAAATTGCAGATGCATGCAAAGAACTTCGATGAAGAAGGTTCAATCGCGGGGCCGACTTCAAGGAGAAAGAAGGGTCGGCTTTGTTTTAGAGTAAATGTGATCGAGGAGAAGGTACATCTCAAACACATTCCTAGTGTTTTTGGTTTTGATTTGCCATTGTTGATGAGCGTAGGTCAAGTAAGACCTAGTCTCTTGATCGAGGGAAATGAAGATTGGAAGGGACCTTTCAGAGTTCAAAGGGGCAAGCCAGAGTTGTTGACGAATCTGAGAGTTCAGTCTGTGTTCAATGTTGTGACAACTTCCAAGTCTTTGCCACAGGACCAAGTGGGTCTGAGTCGAGGTAAATCGGAGTTTATGGAAGAATGCTCCTACAAGAGATATGTATCAAGAGGCGTCTTAGCACGCGATGTTCAACAACAGTTTGAGTCGAGACGAGCAGTTCATATGGGGGAATTGCTTGAAGCTGAGGCATCGACGAGTAATCAAGTTGACCCTGCCCAGGATCGTTCGAGTGCAGCGACGAGGGCGTCGCTAAGTCAAGTGGGGGAGAATGTCACGGACCAAATTTTTTGGATCAAGACATTGATGCAAACATCAGATATGAAGGTTGTGCGCAATGTAACAGGCTTGCCAAATGTGGCCCAACACTTGGAGAAGTGCGTGGACCAAACCTTTGGGACCGAGGCATTGGCGCAAGAATCAGCCAAAGAAGGTTTGCGCGGTGTAACGGGCTTGCCAAGACCATCACACTTGGCCCGACACTTGGAGAATGTCATGGACCAAACCTTAGGGACCGGGGCGTTGGCGCAAGAATCAGCCAAAGAAGGTTTGCGCGGTGTAACGGGCTTGCCAAGACCATCACACTTGGCCCGGCACTTGGAGAATGCTAAAGAGCCCGCAAGCCCACAAGACTTAGCCAAATCCATGGAGGATTCATGAGGGTAATTTAGTCAAAGCATTATCCATTTATTTGAATATAATGTGTAGATAATGTTTGTGATAATTAGATATTTGAATTGAGATTTGATTAGATAAGATTAATCTCGACCGTCAATGTAATTTAAACTGAGCCGTTGGATGTAGGGGAGTTCAACTATAAATAGAGGCTCCCTCCTCACTTGTAAATCATATCATCTCATATTCATTCATTCATTCACTTTGAGTAATAAAAAAAGCATTTACTCTAAACTCTCTGAGTGTTCTTCATTGTTCTTGAGTGTTCTCCATTGTTCGTATTGCCAATCTCTTTCCGTTGTTCTTTGATTAGCTTTCGCTTAGAACGATCTTTCGTTCGAGGGCTTCGGGAAGTGTTTGATCTTCCGGAGCGAGAATCCTGGCTGAGTTAGGTGTTTGTTGAGAGAGCTTCACCTAAGGCCGTGACAAGGGATTTCAGGGTGACTTAGCCGACGTTTCAACCGAGAAAGCGACTAAGGTCCGCACGATTCGTCTGGCAAAAGTCTAGCCCGTGACAAGATCCATCCAAGCTTGGAAGGCTTGTCGGAGCCCTTGTCGAGTAGGAGTACTCGCAAGGCTGACTTAGGCGTAGGAATCGACCGATTAGCGTCAAAGGCGTCTAAGGCCGCACAGATCCGCTAGGGTCAAGTCTAGCCCAGTGACAATATGCACATGTGTACTAAAAACATGTTCTTTATATTTTCAGGTTAATTAGTTTAGTGGTTAAAAATATTTATATTATTTAATTTTATTTAGGTTCGAATCTTTACATAAAAAATGAAATACATCTCTTTAATCATAAAAAAATATGTTTTTTTTTTCAAAAAATTTGATAAAAAAACTAAGCGCTTAATATACAAGTATGTGCCTAAACTATAGTTCTTTTTAACTTTAGGCGTTTAAACTATTTTTTGATAAAAATAGGTGTCTAACGTTTATAGCGTTACAATTGTAAGTGTCTAGTCGTTAAAGGTTGTTTTTAAAAAATTTGTTATCCAATCAATGTTTGACACGTAAAAATATTTTATTTTATTTTTATTTTTTTGAAGAAAAAGACTTTAAATTTTTAATTTAAAAAAATTTAAAATTTTAAAAAAATCCCCAAATCCCTAAAAATCACAAAATCTCAAATACCCAAACCTCACCATTGTCGTTGTCGAGCCCACCCCCTCGATCGTCAAAGACAATCAACCATTTATTCCAACTCACCGTCATAGAAACTTGATGAATAGTGTGTCTGCCGAACAATGATTTTGCATTCGTCGTTTAATGTTCGACCGACACGCCGTTCGTCGATCTCTGACGACGATAAATTAAAGAAATAGCCGGCTAGTTTTGACGACTTGATGAGTTTGATGGCGGTGATCGACGACGGTATCAATGAGAATTTGAGGTTTTGAGATTTAGTGAGTATTTTAAAAAAAATTAAAATTCTAGGATTTTTTGAAAGACTTTAAATTGTTAAAAATAAAAAAAGTAATTAAAAAAGTAGAGATTAAAACATGTTATGTGTAAAAAATTATTTGGTTAATAATTTTTTTAACGACAATTAACTATTAAACATTTAATATTGTATAAATGTAAACGTCATGCACCTATTTTTACTAAGAAAATAGTTTAGGCACATAAAGTGCTCAGTTTGACAACTTATTTATATATTAAGTCAAAATTAAACTATATAAATAATAATTAAACTATATTAAGTTTTAAAAGTGATGAACTGGTCTCTAGTGCATTAATATTATCGTTTTATAACAAGTCGATCAATTGACCGTCAGCTCCCATTAAATTGATAATTTGACACATTAATAATAAAACTAATATACAATTCAATATTTAAGTTATAGCTAAAACTTTAATTTAATCCTTTAATATATGTGTTATAGAAAATTAAAGGGATGTCAGAAACCTCCCATCCTTTGAGAGAGGGGTTTATATTCTTAATTTAATCTGTAGCCAATAGATTCGATTCCCGTCTTAGATATAGAGCAGCTTTAAAATTTGGGACTCGTATCTGCTTTTATATGAACCAACAAAACGCGAAAGGATTAATTACTGATCTCGCTCTAGTGGACACCTTGAGAAACAAAATCGATGGGTTTGATCCTCGTCCTGGACATGGAACAACTATAAAACTTGTGACCAACATCTGCCCTTATATGAACCAACAAAATGTGAAAAAATTAGTCATTAATCTCGCTCTAGTGAACTCCTTCAGAAACAAAAAAAATAGTAATGTAAAAAGAACATGATAAAGTCGCATACTTGATCACCAATGTTGAGGGGTACAACATCACCAACAACGATATTATGCAAAACTTTAAACAATCAGTTCAGCACCTGTAAAAAATTACAAGCAAAACTGCAAAGTCTTCCTTTATGCGCTGTAAATGAAGAATGCAACATAGTTTTTTTTTTTCTGGTTTAAATGGGGCAGGTTTATATTGTTGATGATGATTGGGTAATTTTGGTTTTAGTTGATTTAAGTTGAGGTTATTTTGGTTCAAATTGGGTTTATATTGTTAACACTTAACAAGACCCATGATCGTCCTTTGCAGTGAAGAAGAAGACATATAGGATTCAACTGATCTTAAGCTTACTCAAACAGTACCCATGATCGTAAGCTAGATCAGTGGACAGAATTGTTCAGGCAGCCTTTGCAGTGAACCTATAGGATTCAACTATATTTCAAGAAAAAGAAAACATAAAATTTCAGATTGCTAAGGATTCATGTTTTCCTCTCTCTCTCTCTCTCTCTCTCTCTCTCTCTCTCTCTCTCTCTCTCTCTCTAAATATAAAGAAGAAGAAGACATGGGAGGTTTATGAGAAGAAGAAGTGTCTCTTAATTTTCTAGAATTATAGTTAAAAATATTTAAAGGATCAAATTGAAGTTTATCGTTTAAGGACTAAATTGGATATTAACTTTTTTGTTAACATGTCACATCATTAATTTAACGGAGGTTATGGTAGAGTGGTCAGTTTGTTCTAAAATGATATCGTTAGTGACTGTTTCATTATTTTTAAAACTTTAATGCTAAAAAGAGAAATTTGCCATTTGTTTATCAAAATATTTTAGTGACCATTTATGTAGTTTATCCTTAACAAATACCTGTTTTCAAACACGGTAAACAGCACTCTTAATCACCCAATCATTAATATATATTTTTATTTTGACTATCAAATAATTAAAAAAATCAAAATTTTCACTAATTTTTCTTTTTGTTATGCTTTACTCACCTCTATTAAATTATCAATGGAAATGATACATAGCCATGTTTAGTTGGTATAAATAACACATTCAGTCATCAATACTTTAATATTTTTTTAATTCGCTCATAATTCTAAACAATTTGACAAATTTAACATTTTAATCTTATAAATTCTATCAATTTGGTCCTTAATTTATAAATGTAAAAAATTAAATTTATTAAATTATTTAGAATTTGGAGCAAATTGACATATAAATGTTGATGACTACTATGTTTTTATATTAATTACAAAGGTCATTCATTATTTTCATTAATGATTTAACGGCCTGGGTCTACTGTCCCCTAATTTCTTTTTAATTAAAAAGTGTTATAGGGATATATACCAAGTTAGACCCTCCGACTTCATCTTCATCTTCTTCCCTTCTAAAAAACAAACCTCCATTGTTGTTAACACTAGTCATCTACAAATCCATTTGTATGAGCAGTGAAAACAGTTGGAGAATCAAAACCTCCATTACTGTTAACGATAGTTAATCTCTTTAAAAGGCTCAAACAATAACTAATCTATCAATAACCGAGCCGGATCTGGTGTATCATAAGGGATTTGCCTTTTCTATTGATTCCTATGGATTAGATCAAAAACAATTCTTGAATGAGGTATTCAACTCCAGGGATGAATCGAAAAAGAAATCTTTATCGGTTCTACCTCCTATTTTTTATGAAGAAAATGAATCTTTTTATCGAAGGATAAAAAAATGGGTCCGGATCTCCTGCGGGAATGATTTGGAAGATCCAAAACCAAAAATAGTGGTATTTGCTAGCAACAACATAATGGAGGCAGTCAATCAAGATAGATTGATCTGAAATCTGATAAAGGTTATTCTACAGATTAGTAAATTCATGACGGTAGATAATTTAGGACCAAATTAAAATAAAATATAAAGGTTGATGGTTAAATATGCTATTCTACAGATTTTATTAACTACCACATCATCAACTGTTTATTTTTTAACGGAATTGGATCGATTTGTTAGTCACGATTAGTTAGGGGACCTATTTATAACTTCTTTTAGTCAATGGACTCAACAAAGAATTAGATCATAGTCGGGGAACCATTTATGTAGTTTACCCTATTATTTATATTAATAGGATTAACAGTCCCAAGATTGTTTATATTAATACGATTAACGGTACCAATATTTTATATTAATACCTTTTAATTGATCAAATGGTCAATAATATTTATTTACTTTCACTTAGTGTGCACGAGTGAATCAAGTTTAGTGTCTCCTAAGTCACGTGGCCTAACACACTTTCATCACCGTCATCATGGAAGGTTCCTCTCATAGTCTCCAAAAAAAAATAGAGAACAAAAGCAAAAAGGCTTATTGATTATTACATTTTTTTGAAAAATTTATGATCATTGATTTACTTAAGTTTCACTCCTTTTGTGATTCTCTCTTGAATGTGAGTATGACAACATCAACGCCGTTGATGATGAACGGTGATAGTCGATGATAGAACGGTGAAGAAGAAAGGATAATAGTTGATTTACAATGGCTAGAGTTTTGGAGAATTAGAGAAAGCATAAAAATGCGATTGAATTGAATTTTTTTTGAACAAGAAAAAAATATTAGATTATATTCAAAGTGAGAGAGATTACTAAAGAATTACACTCAAACATTGAAAACTTAATGTGAATAACATAAAACAATAAATTTAAAAGAGTGTAGAAAGACATAAAAAAAATAAAAACTCCTTACTTTTTCAAAACAAACTTACACATAAGTCTTCTGAATGAAATTCGACAATCAACTACTTTGAACAGAGCGCTCTATAAAAAAAACAAATATTTCCACTGTTAGTTCTTGGCATATTGGCAAAATAAAAAAAAGAGATTATAAGCATTACAGACTACCGATCTTCGTTGCTAACAATGCTTGCCGATACTCGTCATACGAGCACTAAACTGCTGAAAAGCAGGCAACATTATCACAAAAATGAATTAAAACTGCTATAAAAGCAGACGAATAAACTACCATAAAAGCAGATGTAATGTAAATCTATTAAAGCAAAACAAAAAACAAACATAAAATAATGCTTTCATTGACTATGATAAATTTTATGTATATACAAAATCAACCAAACAGTCAAAAGTGGCCGCAGACATTAAAGTAAAAAGAAGGAAAAGAAAACATTTTAAAACTATTATAAAATTTTATTTTAACCGCGACAGAGCACATTTTCACTAACTTTTCCACTTAAATTGGATTTTATTAAATGGTCTACGGTATGTCTATGGGCAACGGCCAATTACATATATTTATAACCTACATACCCAACTAATTAATTAACAACTTTAACAAATTGACGGCCCAACAAACTCATAACAACCCAATGATAAAAATTCATCATATTAATTTCTTCAAACGTACCTATAGATAAAGTGAGTGAATCTCGAGTCGAATAAATATTTTCTTCTTTTCTATTAAAATCACTCGTTAAGTTTTATTAGAAATATTTGTTATCTCTCTATTGTAAATAAAAAACAAGATTAAAGTCCCCCAAGTTATTATTAATTATAAATAATATGAAACTGTAATTAAATTTAAAGTATTATTAAATATCATTAAATTATTAACTTATTATTAAACATGAGAATATAAAACATAACATTAATTCCGCTTAAAATAAAATACATGAAAAAAAGCATGTATTATAACCAAACAATAAATAAATTTTAAATAATCCATTAGACAAAAGTTTAATGAGTTCAAGAACATAAATAAACTAAAATTATTTTGTTATAGTTTAATTTAGTTTGATGAACAAATATTAGTGAGCAAAACTCAAATTATTCATAAATATATTCTTTTACAATCCTCATCATCAGAACATTTAACACCATTAATCATAAACTTTGTCAACAATTTCATGCAATACATTCCATTGAAAAAAAACATTTGTGTTACTACAGAACACAAATGAGTGCTCTTGTTCTCGAAATGAGATACTGCAAAATGAAATTCAAGAGCTCTCATTTGTGTTACTACAGAACACATTTGTGTTTTGAATGGTTTTGCTATGAATATTCAGTTTTAATGGATATTTAAAAGGTTGCTTATGAACAATGATGTATCCATAAGGGACAATCGCCCCCTAAAAAATTGAAATACATATATGATTTAGAAAAATTTTATGTATTTTTATTAAAAATTTATTTTATAGGTTCGCCCCTTAACATAAAATCTTACATCCGTCCCTGCTCATGAACCTTAAAGAAAGTTGCTTATGGTTCAATAAAACAAGATCAGTGAAAGGGAGTTCTTTAGGTAAATATCTTAATCATCAATTAAATTTATAATCATAATCAATACGCCTAAATAACTATAACCACAATAATTCATTATAAAACACGATCATACTGATAATTAGAATACATCTGGACCTAAATTAGTTCATACATGGATCGACTTAAATCGGAATAATTTTAATGAGAATCCACTAATAATAAACCAACTAATGACAAATTCCATGAAATTATATTGGACACTGACCTATTTACAACAATGTACACCCAAATTTTGTTTATTAGGTTAAGAATAGCTAAAAAAAATAGGAATCTAAAGTGATGAACCAAGTAAATTTGATCACAAGCCCAAAAGAAGTTGAAAGGATACACAGATCCAAACTACTGTAAGTTTTAACACACGCACACATGTATATCTATGTTGTTCAGTGGTTCAAGTCCTGTTTATGCTAAAACCTTGGAAAAGCCAATCTGGGAGCTTCTTTTCCTGATCAATTGTTGCACCAGAACTGCTCACCGGAGTGCCGGGACCGCTGCATGAAGCTGATGAATCAAGCTCCCTAGTAATATCCTTGTTATGAACTGACTGAGAACTAGTACTGGAGTTCTTTAACTTCTTCTTGCTCGAACCGCCGCCAGCGATTCCGATACTTAGTGTCAGTTCAACTTCACTATCTTCATCAGAGCCCTCAATGCTCATCATCTGGTTAGTTCTGGAGCTAGGCCCTGCTTGGTCTTCTGCAACAACAACAGTGGCTGCTTCTTCCCCTGCTGGCCTCTCTAGATCAAATCCCTTTGCTCTCGAATCACCTTGAACATGTAAATCGAACACGCTAGTAGTTTGTGTCGTTATCTGGTGCTGGTTAAAGAATTGGGATTGGTTCATATCAGAACTAGTACTAGTAGTAGTCCAAAACCTGTTCTTTTTCACTTCCTTTTTCAACTCATCCATTAGTATCTTCTGAACACTATAAAGCCGGTGAAGTTCCTGCACCTGCGGCGGTCACCGTCATCTGAGATTCAAAGAAGAAAAACAGAGAAAACAAAAATTCATATGCCATCATTTCAGCATACCTGGTGTTTGAACACATCTTCATGCATCAGCATTGTGTTTCGAATCGAGTCCATGTTGTGCCTGAAATTGTCAAGTCTGGCTCCCATGCATGCCTGAAATGGTCTAACCACTGAACTTAATACAAGAAAACAAAAAATTCCCCTTTGCTAAACATAAACTTTTTCTCATGGTCTGGTTCCCTATATCGTCTCGGCGGACGTGTGATTCACGAAACGCCCCCCACTAGGTGGAGACAGAGTCTAGTTGACCCTAAGCTCAATCAGTCCAAAGTGACATCCCAGCACCAAACACTAACATTGTAAAAAAGATCTGATTTAAATCATGAGTCATCTCCAACCTTTGCCAATTGGAAGAAAATCAAGATAAATGCTTCAGATTCATTGCCTGGTATACATACATAACCCTAAAGGTACATATTATGGACCCAAACCTTTTAATTGTTCCCTTTCTGGGGTACCAAAATGCAGGCCATATTTAACAGGCACATGAAAAAAAAGTTGCAGCCTGCAGGAGTGCATTGGGGAGCTCTTAAAGTGATTCTGAACAGTGCTCGGTCAATGAAAAGAATGAAGAAAAAGGAAATGGGATGTGGGCTATAAACCGACCAAAAATGGATCAGGACTAGCCTTTTTTGATTTCCACACATGGTGAAATCTCACTACAACTGAAGTTAATATGTAATGAAACAAACAAAGCACAAAGATCTGGTACAGTACTGTTTCTACTGCAAATCATGATTAAACGAAAACGAGCTTAACTTTCAAGCATCTGAAAAAATCCAGCAGGAAAGAATAAAGAAGGCTCCATGGAAGTAAGAATAGTACCTGAAAGAACAAAGTTGACAGATTGGGATTCTCTTTGAACATGTTCCTCAACCTGCAGATTGTAAGTTGGCAGATGTTTTGACATGGAAAAGGATGTTTGAGAGTTATCTCAACAGGGGGAAGTCTTGACTATAAAAAAATCATAATCATGGTGTTAATAATTCAAGCTTGACAGGCTGTGAAAGAGGGAGTCGAGACTAGCATGAGAGGAATAGTATAGTTTATTTTCAGAGAGAGAAAGCTGATCTGATCTGATCTGATATATATATATATATATATATATATATATGTATATTATTGTATTCATATGTGATTAAGTTTCAAGCTTTATTTTGAAGGAAGATCAAAGAAATGGGGCCGCTGTGTTTTTGATAAACTAATCAATTGTGTGTTCTGTGTGGTAGTCAACATGATATTCCAAAGTCTTTTCTGGGAAAAATCTAAGATAAATGCATGGAGATATGGAGGTCCTGGGGCTGGGACAGTATGAATCTGGGAGGCCAGGCGAGGCTCATGAAATCCAAAGAGAACAGTATTGTACTCACAACGCCTACATATCGTAGTTCGAAACTGAATGAATTAGAGTACAGCATCTTTTAGTTTAAATGAGAAAAATGATTACAACTATTCTTAATTTTTTGACAATAAGCACACACCTTGCAGACAAAATGATTGAACTCGAATTTTTTAAAATGAATATTATTCGTTTTTTCATAGAGAGCACTTTTTGAGTTCAAATATGAATATTTAATTACATAATAACATATTATGTTATATATAAATGATAGGCTTAAATGAAAAATAAGTGTACAAAGTATACATTTTCTGAACTTTATGTGTTTAAAATATTATTTTTGTTAAAATATGTACCTGAAGTTTCAACCGTTATAATTTTAGGTGTTCGTCTGTTTAAAAAAATCCATTACCCAATCAAAACGCGACACATGGTAGGAATATTGATTTTAAAATTATTTTTGAAAAATACTTTAAAAATTATTTTTTTATAAAAAATCTTGAAATTCTAAAAATATTCAAATCAGTCACTAAATCCCTAAAAATAACAAAACCCCAAATCTACAAATCTTCACCGCTATTGCCGTCGCATACTCCACCCTTTCAGTCATCGAATTCGGGCGGCCATTTCTTTCAACTCGTCGTCATCGAAAATCGACGAACGGTGTTCAATGTTCGGCTGACACACCATTCGCTGATTTTCGGCGACGACAAGTTGAGGGAAATGATCAGTTGAGTCCAAAGACCGAATGAGTAGGGTCGGCGGTAGCAACGGTAAAGATTTGGAGTTTTATGATTTAGGAATTTAAGGACTGTTTTAGAAATTTTTAGAATTTAAAAAATTTTTGAAAAATTTTAAATTATTAAAAATAAAAAAATTAATTAAAAGAAATTATAAATTAAAACTTCTAGTTTTTATTGGTTAACAGATTTTTTAACGATAGTTAACTACCAGATACCTAAAATTATAACAGTTAAAACTTTATGCACTTATTTTTACAAAAAAAAATACTTCATGTGCCTAAAGTCCAAAAGAAATATACTTTGAGCACTTATTTTCATTTAAGCCTAAATTATATGTTCAAAGTAATTCATTAACCTATTTTAAGTAGATTTGATTATATCCGTAAGGAGTAACTTCATTTAACAGTCTAAAAAAAAGGTGTAAAACTAAATGAGTTTTATGTGTGCAAGTAGAGACAAAATTCTTGTGCTCTTTTTCGGTGTCATTTTCTATACTCAATATTAAAAAATTAATTTTAAATTATAAATCCTAAACCTTAAACTTAAACCCTAAAATATACACACTACTCCAAATTTCCTAAACTCTAAACTTAAACTTTAACCTTAAACCCTAAATTAATTTTTTTAGTTTGAGGCAAAAGAGACAAATAGTTTTTATTCGTGCAAATAAATCTAATCATAATTTTCTATTATTTATTCACTCGTCTATTTACTCACATCTAATTGTTTAAAAATTGATATAAAAAAATTTACTAATTGGTCTAATAGCTAAAAATGCTCATTTTACTCTATCTTATATAAATTCAAATTTTAACATGAAAACGTGATACCTCACTATTAATAAAAGAAAACTGATATAAAACGTAAAAAAATTGTGTAATGTAAGAGGATATTTTCTTATATATGCGTGTTTTTAGCTTTATCTATCCGGGGGAATATTTTCTTATATTTAGACTTGGTACGGATCCCCTAAATATAGGGATTGAATTAAAATCGGTAGATTATTTGAGTGGTCAATGATACTAAAAGTAAATTAATTATAAATTTATTTTTTTATTTTTTAAATATTTTTGTTTATCTTGAACTTTAAATTTTGATTTTGTCTTTATTTATATTATTCTCACTATGTATGAATTTAAATCTTGATGTTTGTCTTAAAAATCTAATTATATCTTTACTTGATATAAAAATTTTAAGATTGAATTAATATGCTCAAACTTTTAGCATTTTTATATCTTATAATAACAATTATATTAATCAAATTAAGATCCGATCAATAAAAATCCGATTTTAATATATGATGTAGTTTTTATCATACAAACTGAAATATTGAATTGAGAAACGAAGAAAGACATATAAAAACATGTTAAATGAATGTACAATAATTAGTATGTGTTGGTCTAACCAATCGTACCATCAAATCCCGGTTTGATCCATCGGACCACATGTTAAAAATAATTAAACGAACAGATAATTAGTAATATGTGTCATCCAAAAATGAAATGAATTGGATTCGGAATGTTCTAGAGAGGGAATATATAAACATCTGACAAATGTTTTTGTGTTTCTGCATCTTTGAACTATTTCAATGGGACCACCTGCCCAACTTATTGCCAATTTTAAGCAGGCTATTGTTCATATTTCTAGTAAAAGTGGACACTTTAATGGGTCCACAAAACCAACTATTTGATGTCACGCTCATCCCGAGAATAAATTGTTTAAGGATTAAACTTAGAAATTTTATTTTGAACCAAAATATTTTATCACTCTAGTCTTTTTTAGTTTTGGTATTAATTTTTTCGTATTCTGTTAATACATAAAAAGATATATATTGACCATAGTTTTAAAGTTATGGATCGAAACATCGGCCATCAGTTAAGGTAGGATAGGAGAAACTATTGCCATCTCACTTAAGCCTATAGTTATATTTACTCTATTAAGAGCATGTTTGATAAAAATCTATCAATTTGTTTTTATCTAATTAGTGATATCTGATTTTATGGTTGATTAATTTATATTAGGTGTTGGATGAGTCTACCACGCTCGACGAGCACCACTAACGATGAGTACCGATGAACACCATTAATTTAATTTATAAAGATTTAAAATCTAAAGTACTCACCGTGTAATTATAAATTATTTAAAAATCAAAATATAAATTAATTAAAATACATTGTTTTATTTTTAATTTTTTTTAAACATAATTAGATCAAAAAACCTACCTAAAAATTATAAAACCCTAATTTTTTCCTTTAAAATTAAGCCACCGCCGTCAGCCACCTACAACCGGCCACATTCTCGCCGCCCTGCCGTCGTCCCTGCGTGGCCACTGTTCAGCCCTGCCGTCATACCCCACCGTTCACCATTCGCGCAACAAGGTAATGCTTATCCAATTCTCCTATTGGAACCCTAATTAATTTTATTTTGATTTAGGGGTTTTCCAGCCACTCGCCGCCGTCACCGGCCACTCCCCGACATCCCCATCCAGTCGGCCACCCAATTTTGACATTCCCTAAACTGATATCCCCAATTCTGACATCCCCTAATTCCCAAACCCTAACTACCACCATAACCCTAATTTTTAAATTAAGCCAATATAGAACCCTAATTCCCAAATTGAGTACCTTAATTCCCAAATTAAAACCCCAATTACCAGGATTGAACCCTAACTTTTATGTTAGAACCCTAATTCTCAAGTCCGACTCTAAATCCCCAAATTGAAACAGGTAACCGTACCTGTACGTTGTTTCAAGAGTATCGGTACCCGAGCGATACAGTACCGGTACTGAATGTGTATCGGTACGAAAAGTGGCCACTGAAAATTATTTACGAATAGAGCGTATCGGTACGCTAGGAAACCATACCGGCACGCTCTGTTTATAAATAATGAATTTTTTGTTAAGTTTCAATGCATGCACACTTAAATTTTAACTTTTTAACATAGATGTTGGATCTAAACTTAACCCCTTCAAAACAAGTTAAAATGATGAAGTGTAAGCGCCATATGGACATGTGTTTGGAGAAGACAAACAACGAGGTACATTCGTTATAATTAACTGAAATTTTAATAATAGTGATGAATTTCTTTTTGTTGGTATATATTAATTAATATTATTGTTAACATTTTTATTTATTTTATATATATAGGAAAAAGATGAAGTTATACATGAGGAAAAGATAAGAACTCTTCATCAGAGTGATCAAATGTTTGAGACACTCCTTCATTCGGTGCAAAATATTGAAAAGGAAATTGTTAAAATAAATGGTCAATTTGAAAAATTAAATGGTCAATTTGAGAAATTAAATGGCAGTGACCATATTAACACCGAGTATTGTTAAAAGTTTAATACAAGATGGTGATGCAGTAAAAAGAGAAGGTATACATAGTCGATCATTAAAAGAGGATGCTTTAAATAATAGATCAGAAGAGACTAATTTACATAACGGTTTATTGAAAGATGAGGGTTTAGAAAATAAATCATAGAAGGCAGAAAGATTAAGTGCCGCATCATTGAAGGAAGACACTTAGAGTCCTATTAAAAACCAAGTTTGTCTCTATTTATTAACTGTGACTCGGATTATTCTTCTCCCTCATTAGAACTTATTGGTAAAAAAACTTAAAGTTAATTATGAAGACAACATCAAGACTGACACTGATGGTTTCCCAAAAATTCCTAGCTAGATTTTTAACTTTCAATTTAGTCCTCATCGATTTCCTAGTCAATTAGTTACATTGAAGGTAACTCCAATAATTAAAAAATGTGGCCTAAAATGTCTAACGGTCCTAAGGCTTTGTCAAAGAGTAAAGACTCTCAACAGAAAAAGAGCGTGAGATGTTTAACTGCACGTTCTGATTTTACTGATGATCTGAAGTCAAAAGACATGACATCAAAAAAATAGAGCTCGAACTTTTAAAGGTATGTATAAATAATTTTTTATTGGTTATATTTTATCTTATAGTTTGATATTATTTGTTTGCTTAAAAATAATATTTTCCATATGATATGTAGATACAGGAAAAAATCACAAAGTTTCATGATACTGGAGAAACATCAAAGGTTGATTGTTCTGAAAAAATGAGGTAGTAACATGATGAAAAATATATATTTTTTAAAATGGTGAAAATTTGAAAGAAATTATGTACAAATATTTCATTTGAGTTGAATATATGATCAATTACTCTTTGATTGTGCAGGTTAGAAAAAAAACAAGCTTTGTAATTTTGAGATTGAACCAGAATTACAAGATTTATTCGCGGAAGCTCAAATCAAATTTAAAACAAGAAATGTGTAAACTATAAACACATTTTTAATATCGACATTTAATTTTCATGTTATTATCATTTTTAAGAGTTAAATATTTTTATGCAGTATAAATATGAGGTAGGTGATTTCTTATCAGAAGCTTCCAAAGAAACTGATATGATAAGTGACATGTACAAGCAATATTTGAAGTATATAACGCCCAAAGAACGCATAATTTGTACGATTGTTGATACTTTGAATGATACATTCAACAATCTTTACATGGCCAAAAATAATAATTTGGATGTTGGCAATGCTCGTACTGTTTTTCCAGAAAAATGGTTATCTGATTGGGTATTATAGATTAAATTATTAAATTTTTACATAATCAATATTTGTTATTTTGTCTGTTATTAATACAAGTGTTTTTATTGTTTTTAAATATTTAATAGTTTATCGATATTTATGTGTATAATTTGCACTTGAGACAAGAGCTTATGCCAAAGAAGTTATATCTGCCTCTGTCCTTTCAGGTAAAAAATAATTTATGGGCTAGGGATCACATTATTTTCAGTTTATGATTTCATGAAATTTTCAAATTTAATGTTTGTCACAAAGTTCCATTATGGAAGATTTCACATATGCTCAGAAGGTGGGAATAAATAAATACATTTTCAACTTTCATACCCGATAGATAGAGAACTTTATACCTATTGATAGTACTAATGTTGAACAAGTATATTTATAATTTGTTGTTTTCTTGTATGTAGTTGACAATGATTTTTAACTCACATGATTTAACATGTATATGGGCCTTTACATGATGCAGAAGGCAATCATTGATTTTTATTAGTTGTTAATGTTGTGGAGGGACAAAATTACGTTTTAGACTCTCTTGGCGCCAATGAAGTGCGTAAAAAGATTGCACAAAATATAGTAAGTTTTTTATTCATTTATGAGAACTAATAGAATTCGTATAGTTTTTAACAATCAATTTCTTAATTTTGTTTTGACTTATTATAACAGTTGAATAAAGCTCTACTTAGGTATGAAGGTCATGCTCATTTGGGTAGATTATTTGAAAATGTTGCAAAATTTCCAATCCATTTTGTTGAATTACCGAAGCAGCCAAATTTGTACGTAATTTAAATTTAAAGTAAAAGTTATTTTTAAGATATCTATGTGAATTTGTTCTTAATAGATTAATTTATTTTATATTAGATTCAGAGATGATTGTGGCATGTACATATTGAAGTATATAGAAGTCGATAACAAAAGTGATTGGTCGAAGATTACTTTCACGGTAAAATATACCATTTAGTTTCGTTTAGCTATTGTGTGATATTGAATAACGTGATATATTTATTGTGTAGACGCAACAAATGAGAGTTGAAAGACTGAGAATTTTGAAAAAAATTTGTTTCAAGCAACCGCAATGAAGTTGATCTTTTCAATTGTCCTGAACTGCCTATACAAGATTAATAAGTGGAGGATTAAAAAAAATTTAATGCTACTGTACCAGCTTTTAGATGTTTCACAACCTTCCCTCTTTTTGTCACTTTTCGTTTATTTTCTTCATGTGGTGAATAATAGTGGTGACTTGGGATTTTCAGAGCATGACATGCATGTGAGTATTATGTTTATGATAGTCCTTATGATATATTTTTTATTTAACAAGGTAAGCTTTAATATTATTTTTTTTTAAAAATTGTAGCATTTACTTCAACATAATGTGTGTTGATTCTAAAAAATAGATTAAGAACCAAAAAAATACTCAAACATTACAATGTTGCTTCACAAAGGAACACAATCGTAACTAAGTAATTAATTTCAAACACAAATATATATGTTAATTTTTAAAGTATTTGTAGAGTTGATTGAACAATCGAAATTGGAGTTGATCGAACAATCGAAACACAAATACTTGTTCCCATCAAGCATAGCTAATCTTTCATAATTCATACATTGGGGATCAAACCATTCAAGATTGTAAAACAAATATATATTGATTTCTCTAACACAAATAAATATATTTGGATCATTTAAAATTAATTCTTTAAATATTTGTAAAGTTGAACGTACCGGTACTTGAGGATATTGTACTGGTATTCTAAGTGGAAATGTACTGGTACAAGGTCTGTATCAGTATGAAAATTAGTTGCTAAATTTTGAAATAAGGAGAGCGTATCGGTACGAATGCAAAGCCATACCGATACGCTGAGGCCAAATTGTCTTATTCTATACTTTTAACCTTGTAAATTTCAAATTTGTTTCAAATAATTTTGATAATCGAGCTTACGTTATTTGTGTAACACCCACGACCCAAATGTCATATTTGTGCCTCAAGCCCGAACCCAAAATTATAAAGTAGCGCAACTAGATTTAGCCCAAACCGCATTCATTCATTAAAATCCATTAAGTTTTAAACATTTCAAAATAGAAACATAATTAAAACGTTACATGGGGAGCTTCATTTAAAATTCATAGTTAAAGCATTCGACACTTAATTTGAAATCTAAAATATGAGTTACAATACAACATAGGGTTCTACGAATACATAGCCCAAATAAATCTAAGATTGTACTCGAACACAAGTTGATGCCAAAGTCCTAATCCGATGGTGCTCCGACAAATGCACGTCAACCTACAAACCGCGAACGAAAACAACAATTCCAAACGTTGAGCTAACGAAGCTTAGTGGATACACTTCCACTCAACCATGCTTCATGCAAATCCTAAATAAGATCATGTGGATAAAGATGACAATAAAAACAACAATACCCGTATCGATATTCAAACCTAGAATCTATTTTCCAGAGTTCGTAAATCACCCTCAATGCCCTTAAAACCCAAAGGCACAACCTCAAATTAAACCTACAAGTTATGGAAGGTGTTTAAAGTGGTTTCTTATCCAATTTTAGCCATTTTACCATCAATCTTAAGAAATACAATTTTAGAGGCTCTAAGTATTCAAGCAACCAAAAAGTCGACCAAGTTACAAGGCAATCCAATTCATGATTTCTAGGAAAATAAATGAGTTAATAGTGTATTAACCTTGATTTAGAATTGAGAAGAAAGCTCCCAATGTAATACCCCAAAATTTACTAAGTTGATTAAGGGTCATTTAGTACTAATATAATAGCTTAAAAGCTAACTTAGTGACTAAAATGACAAAAATGCGAAAGTCAGGATTTCTTTAATTATGGGTTTTGGAAAGGAAATTTATAAGGTTTAAAGGTCTCATGTGATAGATAGTGAATTGAATAAGGTATTATTAAAGTTTGGTTGAATTCCAAGGAAAATTGAAATGGGAATTGAAGTTTAAAGAAGTAGTGACCAAAATGTAAATTTTGGAAATTTTATGTCTAAAGTATAAACTTTAGAAAAGTTTGGGGACTAAAGTTGTAATTTCCCTAAAGTTAAGGGTTTTTATTTCATAAATAAATAGATCACCTAAGAGTGTGAATCAAATGCAGAATTATTGGTTCGATCTGATATTTTGATTATTAGAAAAATCGCAGTTAAAGTTTAAGTGGATTTCGGATACCCGGGTCGAACTGAAAAATTATGAAATTTTGCCATATGATAGAGAAAGGTTATAAAAGTCATTTCCAAGTGTTGGAAATAATTTTAGTTTGATTCAAGATGAATCCTACAGTTTATTTCTGAGTAAAGGATTATTTATCGGTAATTGGATCGAATGAAAATTTTGGAGACTAATTCAAAAGACATGGAAGATTCATAAAATATTATTTTATGAATATTTTATTGTATTTGGTTGGATTCCAACTAGATTTAGTTGAATTTTTACAAGAATGGCAAACTAGTAAATAAAAACTAGTTGGAGGGCAAATTGGTCACTTGGCTCCAATGGCATTTTTGAAATATTTAAAAATTTATAAGGACAATTTTGGAAAGAGAAAATGGAAGATTAAATCTTGGCCCTTGATTGATGATAAAATAAATCTCAACCATTGGATAAAAGGGCAAAATTGTAATTTCACTATTAAATGAATTTAATATTCATTTAATAGATATATATGTAAAATAATGGTGAAAAGATGAACATTCTTTTCCAGTCAAAAACGTGAGGGCTAGGGAAAGAAAGAGAAAAAAAATTTCCAAGCTCGATTCAAGCCCCGAAACTCAATTTTCAGTCAAGGCCGAATCAAAGAAAGTTCGAGGTTCTATAAAGGAAAGGATTGAGTCGAATTTAGTGAGGCGTTCTAATAAATGGCCCAGGTGAGTGCAATGCATACATAACATGATACATGTTTGTTTTATACATCATTGGTAAGACTTGTGATAAGTCTACATGATTTATATGTTGGCATGATATTTATGTCATTGATCATATATTTGACATATTTTAAATATGTCAAGGGTTGAAAACAAATGCATTGATCACTAGTTATTGATAATGGTATGCTATGAATGTTATTTCGGGTATGAACTGCCCAATATTAAATTATATTGATATACATTGCCATGTATGGAATAAATTCGGGAAGTTTTGTGAAAATTTTAAATTACCCTGATCTTTGAATAAAGAAGTCATAGCATTTCCGACTCATATTCGGTGTACGGATAGGGGAAGGGGGTATTACATTTATTAATATCAGAGCTACAGGTTTAGCCAGTTATGGAGATTAAACAAAGTATGGTAAAGGTCAAAAGTGTATACATGCCACTAGGATGTCAGAATTACTAATGATTTTACTTGTTGGAATGGATGTGATTGCTTACTTCATTATGATAGTAATGGTAAATTCCAATGTATGAGAAAAGATTTGTGTCAGGTGTTTAGGCAAGTGAATCAACAAGAGATTCACGAGAGTGATAAAGTTAATGATAATGCTCTACCCTCAGCTTAGCATGGTGCAGAGGCACCAGGGTAACATGATATGCATGTTCTGGATTAAGAGCTTTTCTTCCAGACATTAGATTCGATTTTGAATCAGCCTGCTTAGGCACTAATTGCAAAAAAGTTAAGAGTTCTGGCATACTAGATTTTCAGAAAGATATTGATGGAGATTCTATGATTGTTAATCTATGGTCTAAGGATATAAAGGTTAGGTTGAAGGAACTCTGTATGGATGATCAGAGGAGACTAAAAATAAAGTAGTATCTCGTCTGAAAGGATTAGACCCATATTTGATAAAGAAATGTTGCGGTACATACTCAAAAGTTTGTTAGCTAGAGTTCTTTCTTTGAGTGTTCCGTAACAAATTTTATCCTAGAGATGCAATGGAGTTTGTGCATCTTAATTTAAGCAATTGGATTATTTACGGGTATGAGTGCAAGTTAATAATCTGAGCTGATTTGATTCTAAACTGCTTTCTACAAACAAAAGGAGAGTCTGTTGTGACAGTTCATAGAGGGCTAGAGGTCAGATATAAAGAAGTACTGACTGCCCTATGTATTAAAAAAATTTATGAAATAGTAAATTATGCTGGATGCAATGGAAAGGATTCAGAATAAGAAAATATCTAAATAGAGGTCATAGATCGTGAAGAGGAATAGTAAATCGAGATAACCACCTTTAAAAAAAGTGGTGAGGATTTCTGGCAAAAATTCCAAGCTGAATTTATTACATAGTTCCGTAAAAATATTGAGACAAGGAAAATTAGAAATTCTCTGACATTTATAATTAATGTTGGAGATTCAAGAAAACTACAAAACCAATCATGTGAGTGTTGTGATAATTGGCATGCATGAGCATGTAAAGTTTTATTGGAATTTGTTATCAATATGAAAATGATTTAACTTATGCTATGGATATCGAGCATCAAGGATAGGTTAGGAGAGTATTCCTATTGTTTGGAAATTTTAAATGGGTTGCTTAAGAGGAGGAGTCAGACTTGATGCTTAATCGAGAGGCTAAGTTTAAGATTGGATTTAATCCAATAATGGATTTATATTGATTACCACCCAGGTCGAGCAAAGGTTGTAGCAGATGCTTTGAGTCGAAAAACATTCGCTACATTACGAGCTTTAAATGCTCAATTAAAGGGAAAATCAAATGGTTCGTTATTGGTAGAGTTGTAATTGAGATCATCATTGTTAGATCGGATTAAAGAAAGTCAGCAACTAGATGAAGACTGTATAACCAAGATAAAGTAAGTGGAATCGGGTGGAATTAAAGATTGTGAGATTAAACCCGATAGATGTCTTTACTATAAAGATAAAGTGTATATTCCTAAAGATGCTGAGTTGAAATAGGATTTGCTTATTAAGTCACACTATAGTCCCTTGACTATGCATCCAAAAAAAGTATCAAGATTTGAAGGTCGATATTGGTGACCTGGTATGAAAAAGAATAATATCAGAGTTTGTTGCTAAGTGCTTGACTTGTCAACAGGAGAAAGCTGAACATCAAGTACCATCAGGGAAATTGCAATCTATTTTGTGATAAGATTGCCATTGACTTCCAGTAAGAACGATTCTATCTAGGTAATTGTGGATAGGTTAACTAAATCTGCTCACTTTATACAAGCTAGAATGGATTATTAGATGAGCAAGTATGCTGAGTTGTATGTCAAAGAAATAAGGAACAAGTAAATACCATTGGTGAAAGTCATTTGGCGCAATCACCAAGTGGAAAAAGCAACATGGGAAGCAAATGATGTAATGGAAAAGCAGTATCCGCACTTGTTTAAAACATATACGTTTTGAAAATTTGAGGATGAATTTTCTTAAGGGGGAGAGAATTGTAATGCCCTAAAATTTACTAAGTTGATTAAGGGTCATTTAGTACTAAGATAATAGCTTAAAAGCTAACTTAGTGACTAAAATGACAAAAATACGAAAGTCGAGATTTCTTTAATTATGGGTTTTGGAAAGGAAATTTCTTAGGTTTAAAGGTCTCATGTGATAGATAGTGAATTGAATAAGGTATTCTTAAAGTTTGGTTGAATTCCAAGGAAAATTGGAATGGGAATTGAAGTTTAAAGAGGTAGTGACCAAAATGTAAATTTTGGAAATTTTATGGCTAAAGTATAAACTTTGGAAAAGTTTGGGGACTAAAGTTGTAATTTCCCAAAAGTTAAGGGTTTTTATTTCATAAATAAACAGATCACCTAAGGGTGTGAATCAAATGCAGAATTATTGGTTCAATCTAATATTTTGATTATTGGGAAAATCGCAGTTAAAGTTTAAGTGGAATTCGGATACCCAGATCGAACTTGAAAATTATGAAATTTTGTCATATTATAGAGAAAGGTTATAAAAGTCATTTCCAAGTGTTGTAAATATTTTTAGTTTGATTCAAGATGAATCCTACAGTTTATTTCTGAGTAAAAGATTATTTATCGGTATATTGGATTGAATGAAAATTTTGGAGACTGATTCAAAAGACATGGAAAAATTCATAAAATATTATTTTATGAATATTTTATTGTATTTGGTTGGATTCCAACTAGATTTAGTTGAATTTTTACAAGAATGGCAAACTAGTAAATAAAAACTAGTTGGAGGGCAAATTGGTCATTTGGCCCCAATGGCATTTTTAAATATTTAAAAAGTTATAAGGGCAATTATGGAAAGAGAAAATGCAAGATTAAATCTTGGCCCTTGATTGATGATAAAATCAATCTCAACCATTGGATAAAAAGGGCAAAATTATAATTTCACTATTAAATGTATTTAATATTCATTTAATAGATATATGTGTAAAATAATGGTGAAAAGATGAACATTCTTTTCCAGCGAAGAACGCGAGGGCTAGGGAAAGAAAGAGAAAATTTTCCAAGCTCGATTCAAGCCCCGAAACTCGATTTTCAGTCAAGGCCGAATCAAAGAAAGTTCGAGGTTCTATAAAGGAAAGGATCGAGTAGAATTTAGTGAGGCGTGCTAATAAATGGCCCAGGTGAGTGCAATGCATACATAACATGATACATGGTTGTTTTATACATCATTGGTAAGACTTGCGATAAGTCTACATGATTTATATGTTGGCATGATATTTATGTCATTGATCATATATTTGACATATTTTAAATATGTCAAGGGTTGAAAACAAATGCATTGATCACTAGTTATTGATGATGGTATGCTATGAATGTTATTTTGGGTATGAACTGCCCAATATTAAATTATATTGATATACATTGCCATGGATGGAATAAATTCGGGAAGTTTTCTGAAAATTTTAAATTACCCTGATCTTTGAATAAAGAAGTCATAGCATTTCCTACTCATATCCGGTGTACAGATAGGGGAAGGGGGTGTTACACCCAACCACAAGCTTCAAGCTTCGCTCTTCCCTTTTGCCTTAGCTGCCCATGGAGCGCGAGGAATCCACTCGCTAATGACGAGATCGAAATGAGCCCTTCGAAGAGATGAAGAATCAATCTTATTTCCTTGATGGAAGGGAATATATGTGGAGCAATCTATGCCCTCTTTCTCAAAGATATGGCTGAGGACGCAACTATAATAAAAGGAGGTGACCATAAAGGTGTAACGGTTATTGATGATGTAAATTAGGTTAGAAAAAATTATCTAAGCAAGATTGATGCGTTGACCAGTGTGGAAGCACTGAATCCACCAAGCATCAACAGTCCTAATGGTAGAATACTTACCTCCGGATGGCTGAAATCACCAAGTGATAATGAGATGGAGAAAGCGGTCATGAACATTTAAGGAAGTAATAGAGCCGGGGGCTAGAGAATCAGGAATATGTTGAACCTCATTATCAAGACCGGTGTTTTCTAGACCTAGATGGGTGGCAATTATTTCAGTGTCTAGCAAAAAGATCTTCCCCATAAGGTAAGACTCTATGGCAATAACATTCTTACTAGTTTCATCAACAACACAACAAGCGTTGGAAAAAAAATTTGGGTTAAAGTGGGAAAATATTCGAGATTGAGATGAAGCATGGTGCAAAATTTCCATCGCCTCATAAGACTAAGGTAAGGAAATTTAAAACCAGGATCGAACATAAATTCAAAATCTACAACACCCTCATCCAGAATAGTAAAATTTTGTAACATTTCAAAGTTTTCCCTTTGGTTTTGTACTCCGGGCTCATCAAAATATGTATCAAATGAGGTAGGTATAATAGGTTGAGGTTCAGGATTAACTACGGGTTAACTCGCAGAAGGTGTACTCGTGCGATGACGTTTTGTCGCAAGTTTTGATTTAGGTGCCATTTCAAACACGAAAAAAGGATTTAAGGTTCTAGACACATTAAGGAAAAATCAAACTCCTACAAAAACAGTAAGCACAATGTATACAAAATTCATCAATTTCAGTCCATAATGTAAAAATACCTCAAAACTTAGATGCATTACATTTTAAGCTTCTACATCAATAGCTAGTTGAGCATGCCTATGTGTATGCTTCCATCTATAATGCCACATGCATTGTGGTTTACATAAATTTTATATTTACAATTGTCTAACTCTAAACTCGAAACATAAATAAATAAATAAATAAATAATATTTAAGAACACAAATTATTTACGACTACACCAATAAAGTATTTTTACACATTTTATTACTATTTTATATTCTCAAAACTCAATTCTTGATACATATGTTTTTTTTCATCTATAATTCCATCTAAAATTCTTAAACTCATTTTTAATTTTACCACAAAACACATTTTTAATTCCATCCATGATTCCATCTATAATAGCTAGTTGGGCATTCATATGTATTTTTTTCATCTATAATTCAATCTATAAACTCATTTTTAATTTTACCTCAAAACACACCAATAATACCTAACACACCAATAATTTTTCCATCTATAATTCCTATGTGTTTCTCCATACATATAGAAAGTGAGAAAACCTAAGAATCGAACTACATATCAAAACCTTAACAAACCCTAAGAATTTAGGGCTTATAAACTTATAATACCTCGAAAAACTTATAATACCTCGAAAAACTTTTAAAATTGACGAAAAAAGTGAAGGGTATGCACGGTTCGTTGATTGGTGATGAAATCCTTGCAAAAACCGTGAAGATTGATATATTTTGGGTGAAAAATTGGTGAATTTTTGAGAGGAAACGACGCTTTTAGGGCTTAGGGTTTGAAGAATTTAGGGAAAATCGGATAAGAGGCCTATTTATACTCCTAGGTCCGTGCGTATCGGCACGCTTATTTAGGCTTATTGGTACGCCTGTACCGATATGTTATTTACCGTACCGATGTGATATTTTTCAAAACAAAATCTAATAACCTCTTTTCATACCGGTACGTTTGAACTCAGCATATCGGTACAGTCATCACCACGTACCGATATATAGATACCGATACATTATGCTTTAAAAAAACCAGTAACCACTTTTTGTACGGGTACGATAAGTGTATCGATACGGTTGAACTCAACATATCGGTATGGTCATCACCACGTATCGATATATGGATATCGATACGTAAGCTAACGTACGTTATGCTTTAAAAAAACCAGTAACCTAATTTTGTACCGATACGTGTACCGCACCTATACAAGTACACTAAGAGTATCCGTACTGTAAGACCCATCGTACTGGTACATTATGTCAACGTATTTGATCATTGTTAATTTTGGCATCATTCATTTAGTTAATTAATTAAATTTTTGTCTTCAAAATTTATACGAGATACTTATTAGATCAATGTGAATTTTAAAGTTAGGTAATTTGATTTATCTTGTTTAAGGGTGTCCGGTAAGTGAGTAGATCACAAATTGAACAGTGCTCGATTCGATACTTGATATGTTCTATAAAATTTTGCACGACTCGTTCTCTTTATAAATATGTATTCATTATGACATGATTAATCAGGCAAATTAAAGCATAAACTGATAAGAACTTATTTGTTTGCAAACCAAACATATTGGAACAATCATATACTAATACACTACACTCATTTCGATGTAACTTCATTTACCACAAATGGAAAACCTAATTGTAATTAGCTTGATAAGTTAATTAACCTACTTTTCCCCCAAAGTATTAGGTTTTCCTCTGTATTGCAGCAAGGGGAAGAAAATCACAAAACACCGTAAACAACGTAATTGCAAATAAGATAAAAGTAAAGTAAGTACAAAACCAACTTGATAAAATCTGAAATATTAAAACTTAACAATACTTCCTGAATATAACTAGTATTTCATGCATGTATAACTAGAATAACATAACTAAACAAAATCTTTCAATGGACATGAAAAGAATGAAAACTGCAACACTCATCCATCATGTGGTAATTACTTCAAATTTTGTTATGTTCTTGAGGCACATTTAGACATAGTCCTATTTATCATGAGTAAAACTAATTCTTAACTTACAAAAACAAAGAGTATAATTTTTAGATGAGACCACACACTACCAATCCTTATTTGGATGCCAATCCAAAATAATTGTATCTTTTTCCATATTTTTCAATCCATTACTATATGCATCCTGCGAAAAAAGATATTATCAATATACATAACAACAAAGCATAATTATTATTATATTTCTTATTTAATTTTACCTTGGATATGTCGTCTTCTTTGTATATGTTGGGCATGTATCCAACTAATTTAGATTTTTGAAGTGCATCAGTATGCCTCATATCCTGATCAAAAGGCTTGTTCGGAGAAGGTTTAGAGATTTTATGTAAGTCCAACATGACATCATCATCATATGAAACACGTTTTGGTTTGGACGATGAAGCTTAGCGCTTAGTTCTCTTGGGTTTTCCTCTTCCTGTTTCAAAAACTATAGGATCGCTAATTCGAAGACTCTCTCCACTTTGAGTGGTTCTCCTTTTACATCCCACTTCCACCATTTGCAATTTGAGACTCAATTTGGCAAATTGATCTTTAACCTCATTGAAAGTTTTGAATGACTATGATGCACGGTGACATATAGTCATACAATAAGAGGCTAGAGTGGAATATTTGGCTTGAACTGTTGTTAGATTATTATCTTCAACATCTGTATTCTTATTTTGTAATCCAACATCTTTTTTGCATAAATAGTTCACCGTTTTATTATAAATCCTTGGGGCATTTCCTTTTCCTTTTCAGATGTCAACACAGCAAACATATGGCGACATGAAAATCCAATGGACTCCAACTTCATACAACAGCAGTACATGGTATCATTTGTGGTATCTTTAACTACAAGGTAACACTTCTCCTTTTCAACATGCTTTAACCAATAAAATATGCACACATTTTGTACTTCACTTTTTTGACCAAATAATAACCCTAATAAGATACAACATCTTCAACATCTGTATTCTTATTTTGTAATCCAACATCTTTTTTGCATTTCTCGTATATACTGGCCCTGCATTGCGTTTTAAAATTGCCAACACACCGTCACAATACGGTTATTGATCCATTGTTTTGTAGTCTTGATGACCTTTCTCCCATCTTAGAGATTGCAGTTATCTATGATAGTTCTCAACAAATAGATACAACATCACCTTTTTGTCCAACCAAGTTTTCATTGTTCTATTCATTGACTCGCACCGTTGAGTAGTTCTCATTGTTGCACACTAAAAATGTTTAATAATTTGGTTAAATATAGTAAATAAATATAATATTATATACAATTAAGGTGTACATAATGTTACCTACATAAAAACATCCTTACAAATATGCTTCTGCCCATTTCTCTTTATCTTCATACAATTCTTGTACCCATCTCCTTCCTTCAACTTTGTGTTTTTCCACTAATTCTTTCCAAGCCCTTTCAAAATCTGATGACATTCTACACTTGTTAGCACATCTCAAAAACCCATCAAGAAAACTGTGTTCAGCATTAGACTGCAAATTCCTCATGATATTCCATATACACAATCTATGTTTTGCCCCGGGTAGTACTTGAGAAATGGCATTTGCCATGACCTTATCTCTATCAGTAATAACAACAAGTGGTCTATAGCCATTTCCCACTTTAATAAATTGCTTTAATACCACACATAGGTATCATCTTTATCGTTCACAACCAATGCACATCAAAATGGCATTGTGTTTCGATGATGATTGACACCAACCAAAATAACGAACGACTTGTGTCAACTTTGCTAACGCTTGGCAAAAGATAAAATATTTAGTGTAGAATGTAAGAGAATATTGCCAAAATTGAGTCTTATGCGTGCAAGTATACACGATCAGTAAGTAATACAGTAGTAAACTGAGTATCGAATCCATAGGGATTGACCAAGAACTTGTTTGCTCAATGTTTACTTGTTTGAAAGTTTTAAAAGTGTTTGAAATGTTTTGGGTTTTAGATGAAAAAGATAACAAAAACAATGTAGTAAAAAAGAAATAGTCTGGCAACAAAGTGTTCAATTGAATGATGAGTGTTGGCAAGGAATGCCTAGATTTCACGCTACTTATGTCAGCCTTTAACAATGTTCTACCTTGGTTTATTTTCGAGCAGATTAAAGATAGTATTGCCTCTATCAATGGCAATACCCTAAGTTAACCACGAATAAACCATTATATGTCTATAGTGAAGTTTTTCATTAATTAACTTCATTAAGTGTCAATATTTACTCCTAAGGGGTAGACTCACTTCCAAAGTAAGTTCATCTACTTGAACATCTTCTGTCGAAGCTTCTCGCCTTAGTATCTAACAACTGATCATTGCCCCTTAAGTCTGTTAAGATATTAAGGTGCAATAAGCACACAATTCCAACTATCGTATGACAATGGATTTGGAAAAATTATGTACTAGTAGATAGAAAATAATGTCAAGGCATTCTAATTATTAAAAACCAAATATAAAATAAGCGTTAATCGTAAACATCCCCCAACCAACTGTAAAAGCTTAGTTCATGGTTGGAGGATTATCCATAAAACATCATCGTTTCTCATCATTATTTCGAAATAAAAACAAATAAAACTATGAGAATGGGCAAGAAGAAGCTTCGTCGATGCAGACCTTCGAATGCTCTAGAGCTCTGGGTCTTAGCTGGTTGAACCACGTCACCTCTGGGTTCACCACAGTGCAGTCTTTCTTCAATCCGAACTGTTCAAGTGGTTGCTTGATCTCCTTTAAATAGGCTTGCGTGAAAACCCTAGGATAAGCTTTTGAGTTTGAAATTTGAATGCGCAAGGGATAAGACGCGTGATCATCTTATCAAAATTTTAATCCTCGGGCTGACATGTACAAGGTCTAACGGCTATTTTGACAAGCATCAAACTTCGATTATTTACCAGGCGAGCTTGGCATTGTTTGGTCCATTTATGCCAACTGCTACTTGGTAATTCTCTGCTTCTTCTCCCGCGTTCTCTGCTAGCGCTTCTCTACTATGTCTGCCTGTCTATGTCCTGCATCAAAACCAGCAAAACAACCCTTCACACTAGCAATGAAATAGCTCTTTAACTCCTTATGTAAATGTATATTTTAATCATCTAAATGCAGCTAAATGTACTTAAAGGGCAATAAAAGGCATTGTAAAATAAGCATAAAAATAGTACTTTTGAGGAGTTAACACACCCTCAAACCTAGCTCACTGCTTGTTCTCAAGTAATGCAACTAATAATCTCTAAAAAACAGAAAAAATAAGAAAGTTCCTCGACAAATTTTTTTATTATTCCCAACACCTTCCAGCTAGGAAAAATGACCCTAGGTCTGTCCTCGGATATTCAGTGTATTAATGCCAAGCAGATAAAAAAATTCAAGTGCAACAATATACCTTTATTCTAAGGTCATCAAGTGTGCATGAAGTGCGGGTAATATGCATCAAATTTACTAAACTCCCTTAGTCAACTTTACTACCCAAACCCAGAATTATTATCATAAAAAAATTATTTGTCAATGGTGTTTTTATGCTAGCAATTAATTAGGGTTGCGCCATGCACTGTTTGGTGTGAGATATATGAAGGAGTGAACCATTAATACCCACGTTAATCTAGATTACATCACTAAGCTAATCCATCACACTCTCACCCTAAAGTTTTGTTGGCTTGAGAACTAAGAGGGAGCAAACCAAGAAGACCCAAGTTAATTATTTTCTCTAAGGCAGAGGAGTGTTCTAAAATAATTCATCCTTTGGCAAAACATTGTTGCCTTATTCTTTCTTTCTACCCTGGCATTGTTTCCTTTTTTTACTATTATTCTGTGTTCAGTTTCAAGAGAAGCTAAGTTTGTTTTGCAGACTAGATGCATACCTCGTGTAGAGTGAAACTAAAGTTCCCTAAAGTAGAGTTCAATTGCCAAGCTACTTGGCATTGCTAACATGCTGGCATACAAGTTCTAAAATTCATGTTTCTTCATTGGACAGATAAATATAGAATAAATTTAACTAAACTATCACTGTTGGCAAAATTATTAGAACAATTTATTAACTGAAGGAAAAAAAATTAGTCATTTGGTATGCAAATTTTAATCCTACATAGAAAACTATTCTATATGGAAAACTGAAATTTAAACATGAATGTCATTGCATACTAATGTGAGGATGCACACCCCCAAACCCAAGGTTTGCATTGTCCTCAATGCATGAAAACAACACATATATACAAATGAAAACAGTAAAAATACTTGAACAATATGAATAAAAATGAATGCAATGAGTTTTAAGGGGAAGAGAACTTGCCTTCGGAGGTTTCTTGGCGTGTGACATGGGTCTTTCTCTTGACAAAGCTACCACGATCATGAGCCATACGTTTCCTTCCTTTCATGCTAGGCTTAGATGTGGTAGTGGAAGCACCAATGTCATGGAGAACTTCCTTAACAATCTTAACTAGCTTTGAGGTGGCAAGAGTGTCAGTGACAGCGGATGAGGCAGGTGCGGCAACTTTGGCTTAGCTTTCGATTCTTTCTTCTTTGGATTCAGGTAGGGTTTTTGTTCTGACAGACTCATCTTGTACTAGAGACACAAGGACAGTGGCATCAGATTGCGTCAGGGTATGGACAGAGTGGGGACTAGCTGGCATTGCATCATTGGCGAGGAGGTCGGTAGGGAACTCAGGGAATGCTATTAGTGTGTGTGCAGACATGCCTTTAATTGTTTGCTTTATGGCACAATCACTGGGATTGACATGTTGGCAAAATAGAGTGTTCTGCTCCTCAGCTTTCACCATCTTATGGAGGATGATCTCTTGGTGTTGGTAGATCTGGGAAAGCATTGCCACTACACTAGCTGACATAGGAGTCTCAGGCTTTTCCTTGGGCACTTTGGCCTTTGGTACAGACTCGACAACTTTTCCCTTGCCCTTCTCCTTGGCAATGAGTTACCTCCATAGGGCAAGAGTGATCATCGTTCCCTTATAAGTTTTGGCACAAACTCGATAGCCTTTCTCTTGCCCATCTTCTTGGGCTTTTTCTGAATCAAGCTTTGGCACACTATGCTACATGCAAATATTAGAAATCAATAAGGGAAAAAACAAACTCCCATTACCCTTAACAGCGCACTTATAAGTTTCATCAATAATGATATGGCTGATATTGATCTTGCGACCCACGATGATTAAATGTAACAATGCCAAAATTTCCTCCAAGACAGTTTTGTTATAGGTGGTCGGCATTAGATTTGCCTTCAAGGAGTGGTTCCACCCTTTCGGTTATGGCTTCAATGCCAGCCGATTCACCGTCTGGTGGCCCTTCGATGACATAGTCCACCTAGTGCTTGATGTGCGCGTAATAAGTGCTCCGCAATTGTGCAAGTATACACGTCGCAAGTTATAGTATAAAAGATATCGTCTCCACAGGGATTGGTGCCACTTCAAGAATCTAATCTATTGCACTATAAAAAGTAAAAACACAAATAGAAGATTATAGGAGTTTAAACTAATAACTAAACTAGAAAGCAATAAAGTAAAAGAATATATGAGATCAAATGAGAGAGATAGGCCAGGTTATCGTGAGTTGAGGTGTGATAGCCGATTGGATCGTCTTGGTAAAAGAGTGCAAGGGCAACTCAGTTGCCGTGGCAACTTGCACAACGGGGTTGCCTTGGCAACTAATCGATGGTTGCCTGGGCGACTAGTTGGGAAACTACATGGGCGTCTGGGCAGTAACCTTCAAGGTTCGGCAGAGCGTTCTTCAATGGTTTCTTCTTATCCCGAAGTTGAAACTCTAGCTACTTGTGCATGCCTTGATAATACATCCATACGTGAATCAAGGGTGAACAACAACCAATCTTGCGTTCCTCTTAGCCGTTGAAATCCTTAACTTATTCCTAAGCTGGATTAATCTTCACCATCAGTAGATTGAATAAATATCATATTTATTCGTTTCTTGAATCTAACTCTCTCGATATTAGATAAATAGATGAAGTCACGAGATCCTCTCACAATTCACTCGCAAACACGAATAAGAACCAAGAATGAATAAACCTTGAATAAAAAAGTGCAAACTCTTATTACCTAAACAAAATCCAATAGTTTCTCACAACCACAAGACACAATAACCTTAGCCAAATAGATTTAGTTCATGGCTAGGTTCCAAAGAAACACAAGATAAAAAATCCCTAGTATGAACCTAATTGAACAAGAAAGAAAAAGATGAAGAATGGATGGAGTTTTGTCGAAATCCTCCTTGCCCTTGATATTGTTAAAAATTCTCTCTTCTCTCCCCCCTTGGAGTTGACGGCTTGGTGATCTATTTACAGGGCTAGGTCAAAGTCCTCCTTTGAGGAGAAAGTTAAGTTGGAACTAAATTATCTTTAATGAATATAATTCTTTATTATAATTATAATCCTTCTAGAACTTCTCCTATCTTCTTGGAATTTAATTATTCTTTAACCTCTTCATGGAAATCAAACTCCTTTGGGATTTAGCTTTGCTCTACGTCATCTTGGGCTTGTCTAGTCATCAATTTCGACTACCATATCACCTTATTCTTTATCGACAATTGCCCTGGCAACTGGCTCGGCGTCTCCTTCATGTATTGCCCTGGCAACTAGCTCGGCATCTCCTTTATGCATTGCCCTGGCAACTAGTTCTAGCCTTGCTTTGGCAAGTGATTCTGCACATACACACAAAACACACCAAAGCAGCATCTTTTCCCACAAAAAAACCAAGTTATGCAATCAAGCTCAACGGTGGAAGGAAACATGGATTAATGCATGAATGACTAATTATGTAACTAATATGAGCCTAAGTCTAACAATAATATGAGTAAAAAGGGTAAGAAAAATAGTACTTTTGAACACTTATCACACCCCCAAACTCGAACTATTGCTTGTCCTCAAGCAATGCAAACTAATAATTACCTGCCAAGACTTCAATTTTCACAAACTTAGCTTTGAACTTGATTTCAATTCTCAGAACCGGGGCACAAAGTATGATTAGCTTTTTATTTTTCGGAAAACTTAGGAGTTACTCGGAATCAAACTATAATGCTTGTGAGTGTGTGCGGAGTTGTGTGCAAGTTGATTTTTCGGATTCTATGCAAACAAGAGGTTTTCAAATTACTTCATTGGGTTCTTTTTAACATGTTTTAACTAGAGCCGGTTTCGGACACCTCTAGTGTTTTGTTTTTAGCTCCTTAAGTTAATTAATTTATTCGACTAGAGCCGGTTTCGGGCACCTCCAACGATCAATTTTTAGCACATACTAGAGCCAGTTTCGCGCACCTCTAGCGATCCATTTTTTTAGCACATGCTAGAGCCAATTTTGGGGACCTCTAGCATTCATCCAATTTTTATTCTAATCCCCCAATTTGTTTAATTATCAATCTAAGTTCACTAGAATTCCTTAAATCAATCAAACCACAACAGTGTTTCATCAAATTTAGCATCATAGTAAAATTCTAAGTTTTTCCATGGTTATCCTAGAATAAAAATTCTATCAATTAAGTGCATTGGCAAAGTCATCATCGGATATTCATCAAATCTAGGCAATTCTTGTTCCAACTAAAGGCATGGAAAGCAATTTATGTATCTAAATGCAATACTTAAGATGAATGCAACTAAACATGGTAACTACTAATAACAATCCCCCCTAAACTCGAGTGAGGCATTGTCCTCAATGCATGCATTAAAGAAAATAAAAATAATGAAAAATAAAATGCAAACGAGGAATTACTCTGAGAGTTCGTCGTTGTGGATGATTAGTTTCCTTTTGGTCGGTGTCTTGATTCTCTTGCTTGAACGTGATGGTTGTTTCCTTGTTGCCGATGGTGGAATCGATCCTCGTACGGGGTTGTCCTCATCGTCCTCTTCATCAATGTCATTGGCTTTTCGCTTGGAGGATTCAATTGGTGCGGTCTTTGTTGGTACAATGGAGGACTCGTCCGAATCTGAAAAATCAGACAATGATTCTGTACGAGTTGATTCGGGCATAGGTGCTTTACCTTTGGCTTTTGCAGTGGTTGCCGGGATGTCTTTAAATTTGGTTGTCGTGGGATCTTCAGGGTTGGTTGCCGTGGCGACTGCTTCATTGGTTGCCAGGGCAAGGATCTTGACAGAAAAGATTAGGAACGGCACGCGGTTGTCCGTGTACTTTTCTAGGATGACTTGGATGATGGAATTTTTGTGCTCCTTCATGTTCCGCATGAACATTAGTTGCCGGTCTTCAATTTGCCTTAGATGGCTCGCCAATGGTTGCAAGAGTGCTTCAAAGTGTCCCGGGGTTGATGGCCGAGTTGCCCAGGCGTTAGGTGCTTGGGCATTAGGGATTGCCGGGGTTGCAGGAGTTACTGCGGCAATTGGAGGCCTTGAGGATTTTTCCGGTGCCTCTCCCATTAGCTTTCAGATTTGTGCTTGATTCAAACCGGACTTTTGTAGGGCCTTTTCATCGGTGGACTCACTTGGGACATGCATCTCCTTGCAAAGATTAGAAATTAAGCAAGGGAAGAAAAAAGAACCCTTATCTTTTGAGCTACATACAAAAATCTCATCACAAATAATTTTTCCAAAGTTAATGATGCGATTATGCAAAATAGAATGTATGAGCAAAAGACTTGGTATATCAACGGTAGTATTGTATGTAGTGGGCATTAAAGAAGTTTTAACAAACTTATTCCATAGTTTTGCCTCAGGTTTAAGCCGAAGGCGATTTACCGTCGTTCCAATGAGTTCCCGGTTAAGTGAGTTCTTGAAGCACCTTGTCGAGTTGCTTGGGCGTGATTTGATCAACAAAGGCTTGATGCTCGTCCTTCTCAATGTAAAGCCCGTAAAAGGTGTTGATGTTTTTGGGGCTTATGAGTATGGCCTTGTCACGAACAAAAACATAAGGATTATCTGGGTTAGGTGAGTGAGCATAGAATTCTCTTACCCATGAGATGTTACCCGGTTTCGATTGATGGCAAAAGATTTGCCACTTTTGATGTGCAATCCTCTCGAAGATGAATGGTTCAAGGCTGAAATCTTGATGAGAGTTGGAGTATTCAAAGCCTTGTTCTTCGTAAATCTTCCGGCTTTCAAACTTGGAGTGAAATCTTTCTTGAACCACCGGTGTAGCAAACTTCTTGTATCTTGGTTCTTTGGAGGAACTTGGATGAACTAAAAATTTAATTTTGGATGCCATGGATGATCTTGGTTGAGAGTTTTGTAAAAACAAAGAAAATAAAATAAACTAAAGAGTTGCAAGATGAAAAGTAGGAATAGGTTTCTTGGAAGTTAAGGGTGATGGGTTATATAGAAAAGTTAGGTAGTAAATATGGTGGGTGAGATTAATTTTGGATAGAAAATAAATGGGGTTTTGATTTAGGGGAAGGGTGACGGCAATGGAGTTTAATTAGGGTAAGTTGGAGGCTTTATATAAGCCTTAGATTCAGCCCATTAATTTCCTTGTTGAAGATGTTTTCCTTCTTGGATCAAAATTCCTCTTTATCTTGAACTCTTTCCCTACAATTCAAAGACAAATCAAATAAGGATTAAAATTAAAGATAAACTAATAAAAGAAAATAAATAAAAATGTGTAAAGGGATTCTTAAACTTAAAAAGATAAAAAAAATAAATAAATCTATCCTAAAAATATAATGATAATTGAAAATAAAAATAAAAAATAATTAGTTCAAAAATAAGAAAAATAATAATAAAAAATAATTAGAAATAATAAAAATAAAAATAAAAATAAAATATCGAAAGGAGAGCATGCTCATGCATCTCCTAAGTTGACTACTTCTTTGTTACGTTCCACATGAGCACCATTGTAGTGCTTTAATCTTTGTCCATTAACTTTGAATTCATGTTTGTCAGTGAGGGACTTGATTATCACGGCACCATGGGAGAATGGTTTGACAACTTCGAATGGTCTTGACCATCTTGATTTTAGATTTCCCGGGAAAAGTTTTAGCCGAGAATTGAATAAGAGAACTAGTTGCCCTGACATGAATTGTCGCGGCAATAGTTTCTTGTCATGCCATTGCTTTGTTTTCTCCTTGTAGATTCGTGCATTGTTATAGGCGAGTGCACGAAATTCTTCTATCTTATTGAGGTCCAACAAACGCTTTTGTCTGGCACTTTCCCAATCCATATTCACGGTCTTGATTGCCCAATATGCCTTGTGTTCGATTTCCACCGGTAGATGGCATGTTTTGCCATAGACAAGTCGGAAGGGGGACATACCTAAGGGTGTTTTGAATGCAGTGTGATATGCCCAAAGTGCGTCATCTAGCCTTAATGAGCAATCATTCCTAGAGGGATTTACAACTTTCTCGAGTATACCCTTCAATTTCTGGTTGGAAATTTTTTCTTGCCCGTTGGTTTGTGGGTGATATGCCGTGGCAATCTTGTGTGATACGATGAAGCGTTGCAACATCTTGGCAATAAGTCTGTTGTCAAAATGCATGCCTTCGTCACTGATAATTGCTCTCGGCATCCCAAACTGTGTAAATATATTTTCTGCAAGAATCGTTGCACGGTCTTGGAAGCGTTGTTGGGAACTGCAGCTGTCTCAACCCATTTAGACACTTAGTCGACGGCAAGTAGAATGTAGAGGTTGCCGAATGAAGATGGGAAAGGTCCCATAAAATCGATCCCCCATACATCGAACAATTCCACCTCAATAATGTTTTAGAGCGGCATCTCATGTCGTCTAGAGATATTGCTCGTCCTCTGGCAATGATCACATTGCTTGTAAAAGTCTTGGGCATCTTTGTACAATGTTGGCCAATACAAACCGGATTGCAAAACTTTGGCCGCGGTACGAGTTCCTCCAAAATGTCCTCCATAGGGTGAATAATGGCATTGCTGGAGTACATTCTGCTGCTCCTCTTCAGGGACACATCGGCGTATAACCTGATCTGCATATTGTTTAAACAAAAGAGGCTCGTCCCAAAAGTAATGCTTAGCATCATGGCGGAATCTCTTCTTCCCTTGGTGAGTAAGACCATAAGGTAAAATACCACAAACAAGGAAATTAACTAAATCCGCGTACGAGGGTATTGCTGAGGCATGTGCTGCCATGGCGACTGCTCCCAAAATTGCCAAGGCGTGTGCGTCTAGGGTTGCCGAAGCGTCGAGGGTTGTCGAGGTATACGCGTCCATGGTTGCCTAGGTAACTAAAAGTTGCTCATCCGGGAATGCATCGCATATCTCTAGATCCACGTCCTCCTCCTTATTGCGATCTAAACGTGATAAGTGATCGGCCACTTAATTTTCTGTTCCTTTCCTCTCCTTAATTTTAATATCAAATTCTTGTAAAAGTAATATCCAACGAATTAAACGAGGTTTGGCATACTTTTTAGCAAATAGATATTTGATTGTCGAATGGTCCGTATGAACAATTACCTTTGTACCAATCAAATAGGATCGAAACTTGTCAAATGTTAAAACTACAGCTAGTAACTCTTTCTCCGTTGTTGTATAATTCACTTGAGCACTATTAAGGGTTTTACTAGCGTAGTATATCACATGGAAGGTTTTACCTGTGCGTTGGCCTAGGACTGCTCCTACCGCGAAATTACTTGCATCATACATGAGCTCAAAAGGTAGCGTCCAATCTGGTGGAACGACAATGGGTGCCGAGGCAAGCTTTTCCTTTAGGGTTTTGAATGCTTGGGGTGCAAGAATCATCAAAATCGAATACTTTATCCTGTTCAAGCAAATTGCACAAGGGTTTAGTAATTTTAGAAAAAGTATGAATGGACCTCCTGTAAAAACCTGCATGTCCAAGAAAGCTTCAAATTCCTTTAATCGAACTTGGTGAGGGTAATCTCTCGATCACGTCCACTTTGGCTCTATCTACTTCAATTCCCTTGGATGAAATCTTATGGCCGAGCACTATTCCTTCATCTACCATAAAATGACACTTCTCCCAATTGAGGACTAAATCAGTTTCTTCGCATCTTGCCAACACCTTCTCTAAATTGCCGAGGCAGTTGTCGAAGTCATTACCAAAAATAGAAAAATCATCCATGAAGATCTCAAGGAAGTCTTCGACCATGTCTGAAAAGAGTGCCATCATGCATCTTTGGAAGATTGCCGGGGCGTTACACAATCTGAACGGCATCATTCGGAAAGCATAAGTACCGTATGGGCATGTGAATGTTGTCTTTTCTTGATCTTCTGGTGCTATGGCAATTTGATTGTAACCTGAATAACCATCAAGAAAACAATAAAAGGGTTTACCTGCAAGACGGTCAAGCATTTGATCAATAAAGGGTAATCGGAAGTGATATTTCCTAGTGGGTTTGTTTAGCTTTCGATAATCCATACAAACCCTCCAACCGGTCACAGTCCTGGTTGGAATGAGTTCATTGTTTTTATTACTTACCGCTGTTATAACTCTCCTTTTCGGTACACATTGTACCTGACTTACCCATGTACTATCAGAGATAGGGTATATAATACCGGCGTCAAGCCACTTGATGATTTCTTTCATTACAACCCCTTTCATGGCATGATTCAGTCTCCTCTGGGCCTCAATTTAAGGTTTGTGATCATCTTCCAACAAATCTTGTGCATGCACACTCCCGGGCTAATTTCCTTCAAGTCGGAAATTGTCCACCCTATTGCCTTCTTGTGTAGCAACAACATTTTGATCAGCTTCTTTTCCTGCTCAGGCTGTAACTTAGAAGAAATAATTACAGGCAATGTATTATCGGTTCCTAAGTATGCATATTTTAGTTGCTCTGGCAACTGTTTCAACTCAAGAATCGGTGGTTGTTCAATAGAGGGCTTTTCGAGCTTACATTCCTTACCTGAGTAATCCAGTGGTTCAAAGTATATACCTGGTCTATTGACTAGCCAATTTGCCTCTTCTTGTTGTTCCTCATTGACTGGTTGTTCATACTCCTCAGGATCCTCTTGATCGGCAATATAGTTACCGGGGCAACTAAATTCCTCGTCAAAGTTAAACTCTGCTGTGGCATGAAGAAGTTCGCATTCTTCTGGATCATCGGCGTGCCTTAGTGTTTGGAACACATTTAGTTTGACTTGCTAGTCATTCACCCTTATTGTGAGTTCTCCATTTTCAACATCGATCAAGGTTCTCCCTGTTGCTAGGAATGGTCTCCCGAGAATGATAGGTGCATGCTCATCTGCTTTACAATCCAAAACAATAAAGTCAGCGGGAAAAATAAATTTATCAACTTTTACCAATATGTCTTCGATTTTTCCCTCTGGATGCACATAGGATCTATCGGCTAGCTGTAGTGTAACTATTGTAGGTCTTGCCTTCCCGATTCCTAGTTTCTGGAAAACCTTAGGCATCAAGTTTATGCTAGCCCCAAGGTCGCATAATGCTTTCCCGACATAGTGTTTTCCAATAGAACAAGGTATTGTGAAACTTTTGGGATCCTTCAACTTAGGTGGCATACGATTGTGCAACATGGCCATGCATCCCTCTATTGAGGCAACTGTTTCAAACTCTCCTAGCCTTGTTCTCTTGGACACAATGTCTTTAAGAAACTTGGCATAGTTCGGCATTTGTTCAATTGCTTCCACCAATGGCAAGTTGATGTGGACTTGCTTTAGGATATCAAGAAACTTCTTGAATTGATATTCTTGCTTTTGTCGCTTCAACCTTTGTGGGAATGGTGGTGGAAGTCAGATATCTTCGATCCTTTCATTGGTTTGGAACCTGATTGACGGTATTGCTGGGACAACTAAAGTTGTCGAGGCATTATCAACTGGGGTTGTCGAGGCATGCTTATCTCAAGTTGCCGAGGCATCTTTATCGTCGGTTACCGAGGCATGCTTATTGTCGATTGCTGCGGCAATTCCTGGTTCAGCATCTGAGGCTTTCCGCTAGGTTCATCTTGATCATTTTGTGGTGTTTTGTTTGATGAGCGGGCTTGAGCCTCTTTAAGTTGTTGGCCACTTCTAGTGGTGATCGCCTTACATTGCTCATGGCCAATTCCTCTTGCGACTTCAGTATCGCTAGGTAAACCTCCTTGCAGTCTAGTATTCAGGTTTTGAGCAAATTGTCCGATTTGATTTTCCAATGATTTGATTGCTGCCTCTTGGTTTTGCAATCTCATCTCGGTCCTGTTAATAAAAGCATCAGTTCTTTTTATAAAGTTACTATTCTCAGCCATATAATATTTAGTTTTCAACATAAAAGCATTTAGAGAATTTTCCAAAGAACTAGATGTTGTCGGTTGTTGCTGCTACAACTGTTGCCGTGGCATATTTTGCTGAAATCCCGATGCTTGTGCATTCTGATTGTTCTGGTTTAGAGCATTGTTGGGATTACTCCATGAAAAATGCAGGTGCTTCTTCCAAGCTGGATTGTATGTATTGGACATCACATTGTTGTTCCGGTTGTAATTCCCACATAGAAGCTGGATTCTGCATACATTCAGAAGAATCATGGTTACCACCACATAACTCACAAAAAGAATCCATTACCTTGACCTCATGTGTGTTGTTTGGTTTCTACATGTTCTGGACCATCTTGGTTAAAGTGGCCAATTGTGCCGAAATTGAGTCTGATGATCCTAGTTCATGTATTGTGACTTGGCGTCTAACTCCTCTTCTTCTAGTAGATGGGAATTGATAATCATTCTTGGCAAGCCTGTTTAGAATTTGCATTGCTTCCTCTGGTGACTTATCTAGGAGTATGCCGTTTGCCGAGGCATCTAGCATCATCCTTGTTGGTGTATTCACGGCATTGTAAAACATTGTTACTTGTGTCCACACTGGGAATCCGTGTAGGGGGCATTTGTGCAGAAGTTCTCTATATCGCTCCCAAGCCTCATACATGGATTCATCATCTGCCTGTCGAAAAGAAGTAATGTCGTTACGAAGCTTATCAGTCAAATTTGTAGGATTAAACCGAGCAAGGAAATTACGACAAAGATCGGTCCAAGATCCTATTGATTCGGCAGGAATGTTGTTCAACCATGCTTTCGCCCTATCCCTTAGTGAATAGGGGAATGATCTTAATCGTAAAACATCGGGGGTGATTCCATGTGTTTTGAACGAGTTGCAAATATTGAGGAAAGATTTAAGATGTTGTCGTGCATCTTCAGTTGCTGAGCCGCCAAATTGACCAATTGTGTTGATCATATTAAACATCACCGGTTTCAACTCAAAGTGGTCGGCTTCAATTTCATGTGCGGCAACTCCTGGATTAAGTCCATCAAGATCTTCTTCAAGATAGTCTCGAATAGTTCTATTTCATGCAAGAATCACTCTTCCTCATGCTGGAACATCTTAATTCATATTGTCGTCTTGATTAGCCATTGCTACTCTTAACCTTCGTCTAAGTCTTTGTAAGATTCGTTCGATTTCTGGATCAAAGGGATATTCTGGTGTAATCGGTCTCGCCCTGGTTATATACCAATGCAAAACCAAAGTTTGTTAGCCCTTTGAATCTTAAACAAGAAAAGTAAAAAGAAAGTGCAAGAAAATAAAAACAAAGTCGCTATTGCCAATCCCCGACAACAGCGCCAAAAACTTGTTGCACGTAATAAGTGCTCCGCAATTGTGCAAGTGTACACGTCGCAAGTTATAGTATAAAAGATATCGTCTCCACAGGGATTGGTGCCACTTCAAGAATCTAATCTCTTGCACTATAAAAATTTAAAACACAAATAGAAGATTATAGGAGTTTAAACTAATAACTAAACTAGAGAGCAATAAAGTAAAAGAAAATATGAGATCAAATGAGAGAGATAGGCCAGGTTATCGTAAGTTGAGGTGTGATAGCCGATTGGATTGTCTTGGTAAAAGAGTGCAAGGGCAACTCAGTATCCATGGCAACTTGCACAACGGGGTTGCCTTGGCAACTAATCGATGGTTGCCTGGGCGACTAGTTGGGCAACTACTTGGGCGTCTGGGCAGCATCCTTCAAGGCTCGGCAGAGCGTTCTTCAATGATTTCTTCTTATCCCTAAGTCGAAACTCTAGCTACTTGTGCATGCCTTGATAATACATCCCTGCGTGAATCAAGGGTGAACAACAACCAATCTTGTGCTCCTCTTAGCCGTTGAAATCCTTAACTTATTCCTAAGCCAGATTAATCTTCACCATCAATAGATTGAATAAAGATCATATTCATTCGTTTCTTGAATCTAACTCTCCCGATATTAGATAAATAGATGAAGTCACGAGATCCTCTCCCAATTCACTCGCAAACACGAATAAGAACCAAGAATGAATAAACCTTGAATAGAAAAGTACAAACTCTTATTACCTAAACAAAATCTAATAGTTTCTCACAACCACAAGACACAATAACCATAGCCAAATAGATTTAATTCATGGCTAGGTTCCAAAGAAACACAAGATAAATAATCCCTAGCATGAACCTAATTGAACAAGAAAGAAAAAGATGAAGAATGGATGGAGCTTTGTCGAAATCCTCCTTGCCCTTGATGTTGTCAATAATTCTCTCTTCTCTCCTCCCTTGGAGTTGACGGCTTGGTGATCTATTTATAGGGCTAGGTCAAAGTCCTCATTTGAGGAGGAAGTTAAATTGGAATTAAATTATCTTTAAAGAATATAATTCTTTATTATAATTATATTCCTTCTAGAACTTCTCCTATCTTCTTGGAATTTAATTCTTCTTTAACCTCTTCATGGAAATCAAACTCCTTTGGGATTTAGATTTGCTCCATGTCATCTTGGGCTTGTCTAGTCATCAATTTCGACTACCATATCACCTTATTCTTTGTCGACAATTGCCCTGGCAACTGGCTCGGCGTCTCTTTCATGTATTGCCCTGACAACTAGCTCGGCATCTCCTTCATGCATTGCCCTGGCAACTAGTTCTAGCCTTGCTTTGGCAAGTGATTCTGCACATGCACACAAAACACACCAAAGCAGCATCTTTTCCCACAAAAACAACCAAGTTATGCAATCAAGCTCAACGATGGAAGGAAACATGGATTAATGCATGAATGACTAATTACGTAACTAATATGAGCCTAAGTCTAACAATAATATGAGTAAAAAGGGTAAGAAAAATAGTACTTTTGAACACTTATCATTTGGCTTACATAAGTCCTTCAATAGCATCTTTCTCTTGGCATCGTCCAAAGAATCCACAAATTCAAAGTGCTTCTTATCTGCCCCGTCCAATTTAAACATATCATTATTAGATCCTTGATCAAATCGAACACACGTACCTCTTATAAGCAAGAAAGGTAAGTCTTTAGTCATGATATGAGCGTAAAACTCCCGAACAATGTTGGAATAGATGTCCTCCTTCTGTTGGCAAAACAACTCTCACTTGTGCTGCTTCACCACTGCCATGAACTTCGGTGAATAACCTAAGTTGGGTTTATTCTTGAAATCAAAGTTCTTCTCGTAGAAAAACATTCTCGAGGCAAAGCTCTTTATTGAAAAAGATCTTGAATGGTGTTGCAGAGGAAGCCATGGGAATATGTTTGGGACTTGAGTGATTTTTGGAAGAAGAAGAAATGATTCTTGGTGTTCTTGCTTGATAAAGAAATCAGAGAGAAAAGTGAAAAGTCTTTATCTTTGGATCGGTTAGGGTTTTAAGTAGATTAAAGGGTGAAATGTTGAGTGTTTAAGTGGGAGTGATTAATGTGGCCGGTTGGGTTAATGATGGGCTTTTGCGCGTTTTGGTGAAAAGAAAAAGGATGATGTGATAAGGGTTTAAGTGATAAGATGGAGTGGGAAAAAGGGTGATAAGGTTATTAGGTTTTAATTTAAATTTCAACTTATCACTTTGGGCGGCTAGGGTAAATTTCAAAGCAAAAATTTTCACTCTCTCTTGGGCCGAGCTCTATCAAGCCTTCGGCGGCTAGGGTAAATTTTTTTCTCCACATTTTCAATCGCCCCATGCCAAGCTCTTGCCTTGGCATTCTGCCTGACACACAAATCCTACACTTACTCAAAGAAAAACCTTTCAATGCAGTAAAGGAAAAATTAAAATTAAAAGAAAGAAAAATAAATGAAAAAATACTGAAAAAGAAAAACATCTAACCTACTATATACGAAAAATCAAACTGTGATGATGATGTTCACGAAACCTCTGCCAAGAGGACAACCTCTTTGGCATCCTTTTGAGTACCATCCAAATAGTATTTCAATCTTTGGTCGTTTAATTTGAAAATTGCCCATGTCTTCAAATCCTTGATATCTACTACTCCATGAGTGGCTTCACAACTTCAAAGGGTCCTGACCATCTAGACCTAAGTTTTCCTAGAAAAAACTTTAGCCTCGAGTTAAAGAACAAAATGCGTTGGTCTACCTCAAATTGCCTTGGCACGATCATGTTGTCATGTCAGCGTTTTGTCCTTTCCTTGTAAAGTCTGGTGTTGCATGTTTTGAGTGCAATGCAAACGGTGCAAGTATACACGTCGCAAGTAATAAAGTGATATGTATCAAGTATCATCTCCAAAGGGATTGGCTTGGGCCAATTTGCTTAAGTTATTACACTGTAAAAATAATAATATTGAAGGTGAGAAATATCATGTAAAATAAACTAAACATAATAAAGTAAATAGAAATGAGTAATCAATTTAATTGAGTAGGTCAGGTTATCGCTAGTAATGGTGTGGTGGTCAAATGGATAGTCTTGGTAATTGATTACTGAGGTAACTTGATTGCTGAAGCAATTGTTCAATTGCCATAGCAATTGGTTTCCTTCCTTCAAAGCTCGACAAAGTGTTCTTCGATGTCTTCTTGTTATCCCTAACCCGAAGAACTTGTCAATTGTGCATGTCTTGGTGATACATCCCTGCGTTAACCCTGGGTAAACAATAACCGATCTTACGCTCCTATTAGCCGTTGAAATCCAAATCTTATTCTTAAGATGGATTAACCTCCATTAACGATTTATTAAATAAAAACCATACTCATTCGTTTCTTGAATCTAACTCTCCCTATATTAGATAAATAGATTGAATTACGAGATCCTCTCCCAATTCACTCGCAAACAAGAATATAAACCAAGAATGAGTAAACCTTGAATTAAAAGTGCAAACTCTTATTACCTAAACAAAATCCAATTGTTTCTCACAACCTCAAAACACAATAACCTTAGCAAAATAGATTTAGTTCATGGCTAGGTTCAAAAGAAACAGAAAACAAAGTTTTCCTAACATAAACCTAATCGAAAAAAAAGAAAAGGATAAAGATGTTGAAAGCCTCTTGTTGATTTCTCTCCCCCTTGCACATCTATGGAGTTGACGGCTTGGTCCTCTATTTATAGGGCTAGGTCAAAGTCTTTCTTGAGGAGGAAGTTAAGTTGGAATTAAATACTTTTAAAGAATATATTTCTTTATTATATTTAAATTCCTTCTAGATCTTCTCATGTCTTCTTGGGATTTAATCTCTCTTTGACCTATTCATGGAAATCCAACTCCTTTAGGATTCAGCTTTGTTCCACGTCATACTGGGCTTATCTAGTCATCAATTTTGGCTGCCATATCATCTTATCCATTGTTGACAATTGCCCTGGCAACTAGCTTGGCATATCCTTCATGCACTGCCCTAGCAACTGCGTCGGCATCTCCTTCTTGTATTGCCCTGGCAACTAGTTCCAGCCTTGCTTTGGCAACCAATTTTGCACACACAAAAATAACTATCGACAGCACCCTTTTTCCACAAAATTAAGCAAAATATGAAACCAAGCTTGTCCACCAAGGAAACAATGCAAACATGCATGAATGGCTAATAATGCAACTAATATGAGCCTAAGTCTAGCAATAATATGAGTAAAAAATGTGAATAAAATAGTACTTTTAGACACTTAACAGCCACGTCAATCCAGTCCTGCACAAGATAACACACACCTAGCAGCATCTTTTCCACAAAAACCAACCAAAATGTAGTATCAAGCTTATCAATGAAGAAAACTCGAGAATTATGCATGAATGACGATGAATACAACTAAAATAAGCCTAAGTCTAACAACAATTATAAGAAAAAAATGGTGGAAAATGTAGTACTTTTACACACTTAACACACCCCCAAACTCGAACTATTGCTTGTCCTCAAGCAATGCAAAACACTAATAATTACCTACCAAAATTCTTACTATCAAAAGCATGATTTTTACCCGACTTCAATACTCAGAGCCGGGGCACAAGTTGATTAGCTTTCGATACTTCGGACAATTATAGAGAAATACTCGAAAATCAAACTATAATGTTAGTGACATATTGTGTGTGGAGTTGTGTACAAGTCAACTAATGGGATTCTTGTGTAAAAAATAGGTTTTATTAATTAAATTAAGTGTCGGGGCAATTTTAATTTGCTAGAGCCAGTGATAGGCACATCTAGCAAAGTGGTTTTTCTTTTTAAAGCATGGTCGACTAGAGCCAGTGTTAGGCACCTCTAGTGATTATTTAATGTGTGACAACGAGAGCCGGATAGGCACCTCTAGCGAGAAGTTATCTTAATTTTCAATTTTTAGTTTAAGGCTAGAGCCGGATAGGCACCTCTAGCACAAATTACCCAATTTTAATAACCTAAGTTCACCAAGTCTCCCTTAATCAACAAGTCACAATAGTGTCAATTAATAATTAACATCATAGCAAAATTCCAAGTATTATCTATGCTAGTCCTAAGATCAAAAGTTCTATCATGTTAGTGTAGTGGCAAAGGTTCATCATCGGACATCACAGCAGGTCTAACCAGTTTAATTCGGTAGAGGATATGGCAAGCAATATATGCAACTTTATGAGATAACTAAATGAATGTAACTATTTATAAAATCAAAATAAAAACAACCCCCCAAACTCGAGAGAAGCATTGTCCTCAATGCATGCAATTACAAAAATTAAAAATAGGATGGAATGCAAATGAGTTAGTCGGATACGTCGTCACCTTGAATGACGAGTTTCCTTTGAGCCGCGTGCTTGGTTCGTGGTGGTAGGGTTGGACTTTTCGCGAGATGTTGGCTTTATGGGGCATGTACACTTGTCTTGATAAGTCTGATTGTCTGGGCTTCTTTCAACACCCTGGTCTTATTAGAATGAAAAACATAACAAAAAAACTAAAATCAAAATAAATAGAAAAAAATGAGTTAAATGGAATATGTTTCCTTAAGACAGATTGATAAGGGTCATTTTCGATACTTCTTGTAGTCCATCCGTACCCTCCATCGGGTAACAATATTGCCCCCAAAAAGTTGGGCCAATGTGCTTACAGCTACTCCTTTTTGTGTTACCATGGTGGAGGTGCCTTTTTTTGTGTTCATTTGTAGTCCATGCATACCTTCCACACTGCTACTCTTTTTGAACGCATGGATATATTAATAGAAAAATTTATATCAACACCCAACCATTTTATTCCCTCACTCACATCGACTTCCATCATGGTTGGATATAGCCTTCGTTGTCGTGGCAATTATTGTGACAGCCAATTGTCGTGGCAATCTTCTGCCAAAATTCTATGAATTTCAAGGGAATAACCAAGTTTCTAAAAAGCTTCATGAATCCAAACACCATTTTCTTTAGGCTCCTCAAACATCTCCATCAGTAGAGATTTTGATGGCTTCAAATCTACCAGCGTTGGTTCCTCGAGAAATACCTACAATGGAGGAGGTGAGTTTTTAAAGAATTCAAAAGGTTCAGTCATCACTTGCTCATATTCCATTAACACGGTATTTCCATCGTGTTGGTCCTGCATGTGGTTGTGCAATAGCCGTGGCAATGGGGGATAAGAGCAATCCACAGATTTCTACTTTAGCATCATTATTGCAACATTCTAGGCATCCGATTCCTCAGAATTTGCTATAGCATTACCCTTTTCAGCCTCATTGAATGTTGTCGCAGTATTACTCTCCTCAGGCTCCTTAATTTTCATGGCACTTCTTTGTTTAGGCTCATCTAGTGTTCGATAGTCTTTCTCATCAACATGCTCTTGACATAGAGGTTCTAGTTGTTCCCCACACATCCGGGAGCTCTATTTGCATTGCTCTTTGTCTTCTTGCCTTGGGACTTCAGTATCCCTAGGACTTAATTGTTTGGGCATGTTATCCATGGCATATGTGAGCTCTCTTCGCAATTCCTGGTTCAACATCTGAGGTTTTGCCGCTGAGTTCATCTTGTTCTTTTCATGAAGTTTTGTTTGATGAGCGAGCTTGAGCCTCTTTAAGTTGTTGGCCACTTGTAGTGGTGATCGCCTTACATTGCTCATGTCTAGTTCCTCTTGCGACTTCAATATTACTAGGTAAACCTCTTTGCGGTCTAGTATTCAGGTTTTGAGCAAATTATCTGACTTGATTTTCCAATGATTTGATTGTTGTCTCTTGGTTTTGCAATCTCATCTCAGTCTTGTTAATAAAAGCATCAGTTATTTTTATGAAGTTACTATTCTCAGCCATATCAGATTCAGTTTTCAATATAAAAGCATTGAGAGAATTTTTCAAAAGAACTAGATGTTGTCGGTTGTTGCTGCGGCAAATGTTGCCGTGGCATATTCTGCTGGAATCTCGATGCTTGTGAATTCTGATTGTTCTAGTTTAGAGCATTGTTGGGATTACTCCATGAAAAATTAGCGTGCTTCTTCCAAGCTGGATTGTATGTATTGGACATCATATTGTTGTTTCGGTTGTAATTCCCTACATAAAAGCTGGATTCCGGATTCTGCATACATTCAGAAGAATCATGGTTACCACCACATAACTCACAAAAGGAATCCATTACCTTGACCTCCTGTGTGTTCTTTGGTTTCTGCATGTTTTGGGCCATCTTGGTTAGAGTGGCCAATTATGCCGAAATTGAGTCTGATGATCCAAGTTCATGTATTGTGGCTTGGCATTTAACTCCTCATCTTCTAGCAGATGGGAACTGATAATCATTCTTGGCAAGCCTGTTTAGAATTTGCATTGCTTCCTCCGGTGACTTATCTAGGAGTATGTCGTTTGCCGAGGCATCTAGCATCATCCTTGTTGGTGTATTCACAGTGTTGTAAAACATTGTTACTTGTGTCCACACTGGTAATCCGTGTAGGGGGCATTTGTGTAGAAGTTCTCTATATCGCTCCCAAGCCTCGTACATGGATTCATCATCTGCCTGCCGAAAAGAAGTAATTTCGTTACGAAGCTTATCAGTCAAATTTGTAGGATTAAATCGAGCAAGGAAATCACGACAAAGATTGGTCCAATATCCTATTGACCCGGCAGGAATACTATTTAACCATGCTTTCACCCTATCCTTCAATGAATAGGGGAATAATCTTAGTCGTAAAACATCTGGGGTGACTCCTTATATTTTGAATGAATTGCAAATCTCAAGAAAAGATTTAAGATGTTGTCGTGCGTCTTCAGTTGATGAGCTGCCAAATTGACCAATTGTGTTGATCATATTGAACATCACCGGTTTTAACTCAAAGTGGTCAGCTTCAATTTCAGGTGTGACAACTCCTGGATTAAGTCCTTCAAGATCTTCTTCAAGATATTTGTTGCGTGTGATAAGTGCTACGCGATTGTGCAAGTATACACGTCGCAAGTAATAAAGTGATATGAGTATCGAGTATCGTCTCCACAGGGATTGGTTTGGGCCACTTTGCTTAAGTTACTGCACTGTGAAAAGTAAAAACACAATTAAAGGATTATAGGAGTTTAACTAATAACTAAACTAGAAAGCAATAAATTAAAAGAAAAGATGAGATCGAATGAGAGAGAGATAGGCCAGGTTATCGTGAGTTGAGGTGTGATAGCCGATTGGATCGTCTTGGTAAAAGAGTACACGGGCAACTCAGTTGCCGTGGCAACTTGCACAACGGGGTTGCCTTGGCAACTAATCGATGGTTGCCTGGGCAACTACTTGGGCGTCTGGGCAGCAACTTCAAGGTTCGGCAGAGCGTTCTTCAATGGTTTCTTCTTATCCCTAAGTCGAAACTCTAGCTACTTGTGCATGCCTTGATAATACATCCCTGCGTGAATCAAGGGTGAACAACAACCAATCTTGCGCTCCTCTTAGCCGTTGAAATCCTTAACTTATTCCTAAGCCGGATTAATCTTCACCATCAATAGATTGAATAAAGATCATATTTATTCGTTTCTTGAATCTAACTCTCCCGATATTATATAAATAGATGAAGTTACGAGATCCTCTCCCAATTCACTCGCAAACAAGAATAAGAACCAAGAATGAGTAAACCTTGAATTGAAAGTGCAAACTCTTATTACCTAAACAAAATCCAATTGTTTTTCACAACAACAAAACACAATAACCCCAACCAGTCAAGTTAGTTCATGGTTGGGTTCAAAAGATATACAAAGAATAATCCCCAAACCATGAATCTAATGGAAGCAAAGAAGAATAAGAAATCGAACTTTCTCCCTCCTTGCTATCTTGTCGAAATCTCTTCCTTCTTGCCCTTTGGAGTTGTCGAAAATCCTCTCCTCTTGCTCTCTCTATTGGACTTGTCGAAATCTCCTTGTTATTTATAGGGCTAGGCCAAACTCCTTCTTTGAGGAGGAGTTTGAGTTGGAATTAAATTATATTTAAAGAATATAATTCTTTATTATAATTGTATTCCTACTAGAACTTCTCCTATCGTCTTGGAATTTAATTCTTCTTTAATCTCTGCATGGAAATCAAATTCCTTTGGGTTTGGGCTTTGCTCCACGTCATATTGGTCTTGTATAGTCATTAATTTCGACATCCCTATTGCATTTTCTCTTTGTCGACAATTGCCATGGCAACTGGCTCGGCGTCTCCTTCATGCATTGCCCTGGCAACTAGCTCGGCATATCCTTCATGCATTGCCCTGGCAACTAGCTCTAGCCTTGCTTTGGCAAGTGATCCTGCACACACACAAAAACACACCAAAACATCATCTTTTTCCACAAAAATCACCAAGTTATGTAATCAAGCTCAACGGTGGAAAGAAACATGAATTAATGCATGAATGACTAATTATGCAACTACTATGAGCTTAAGTCTAACAATAATATGAGTAAAAAGGGTAATAAAAATAGTACTTTTGAACACTTATCACACCCCCAAACTCGAACTATTGCTTGTCCTCAAGCAATGCAAACTAACAATTACCTGCCAAGACTTTAATCATCAAAGACATGCTTCAAACTTGAATTCAAACCTCGGAATCGTGGCACAAAGTATGATCACCTTTTAATTTTTCGGATAACACAAAAATTACCCGGAACCAAACTATAATGCTCGTGACAATATGTGTGCGTAGTTGTGTACAAGTTGATTTTCAAGATTCTATGTGAATAATAGGCTTTTATCAATTTAAGTACCGAGGCATTTTTTTTTATTTTCACTAGAGCCAATTTCGGGCACCTCTAGCGATTCTTTAATGTGCATTAACTACTAGAGCCAGTTTCGGGCACCTCTAGCAAGAAAGTTCATTTACTACTAGAGCCAGTTTTGGGCACCTCTAGCAAGAAATTAACTTTTAATTTTCAATTTTAAATTTACCCAAATTTTAAGCAACCTAAGTTCACTAAGTTTCTTTCAATCAACAAGCCACAACCGTGTAAAAAAAATCAGCATCATAGTAAAATTCTAAGTTCTTTTCATGCAAACCTAAAATTAAAGGTTATTTCAATTAAGTGCAGTGGCAAAAATTCATCATTGGATATTCAAAAAGTCTTAAGCAATTAAATCCAATTAAAGGCATGGCAAGTAACATATGCAACCTATATGTGATTGCTAAAGATGAATGCAACTAAACATAAAACTAACTAAAAACCAACACCCCCCAAACTCGAGAGAAGCATTGTCCTCAATGCATGTAAGAGTGAAACAAAATTTAAAAGAAACTAAATGAAATGAATTAGTCAGAGAGGTCGTCACCTCGAGTGATGAGTTTCCTTCGTGCCGTTTGCTTGATTCAATTTTTCGATCGGTGGTTGAATGCTTGTGGCTGGTACCGCGTGAATAGCATTGCTTTGGTTTGATCCATGTTTGCCGAGGCAGGTTCACTTGCCTGGGCATCAATAGTTGCCGAAGCCATTGTTGTTGCCTAGGCATCGCCAGTTTCTGTTGTGGTTACTGTGGCAAGTAGTCGGCAGTGAATTTCCTTAGCATGGTGGTTGTGAGTCTTGTTGTGGAAAAGAAAACCTGGAAACTAAAGATAATGAAGAAAAATAAAATATATCCTAAAAAATAAAGAGAAAAAATAACCAAAAATAATAGAACAAAATAGTTCAAAAAATAAAAATAAATGTATCAGTAGTTGCTGTGGCGTCGAGGGTTGCCGAGGCATGCACATCCATGGGTGCCGAGGCGTCAGGGGTTGTCGAGGCGTGCGCGTCCATGGTTGCCAAGGCGTGCGTATCAGGAGTTGCTGCGGTGTTGAAGGTTGCCGTTTTCGATACTTTTTATAGTCCATCCGCACCCTCCATCGGGTGATAATATTGCCCAAAAAGAGTTTGGCCAATGTGCTTGCCACTACTCCCTTTTGCGTTACCATGGTAGAGGTGTCTTTCTTCTTTGTTCGCTTGTAGTCCATGTATACTCTCCACTTTGCTACTATTCCTGAAGGCACAAATATATTAATAGGAAAAATTATATCCATTCTCAACCATTCAATTACCTCATTCTTGTCGACTTCTATCATGGTTGGATGTAGCCTTTGTTGTCGTGGCAATTGCTGCTCAAGCCAATTGTCGTGGCAATCAGTTGCCAAAATTTGCTGTAAGTCAAGGGAAGAACCAATTTTCTGAAAAGCTTTACGAATCCAAACACCGTTTTCTTTTGGCCTCTCAAAAATCTCCATCGAGAGAGATTTCGATGGCTTTAAATCTACCAACATCGGTTCCTCAAGACATACCCGCAATGGACGAGGTGAGTTTTTAAAGAATTCAAAAGGTTCAACCATTACCTGCTCATATTCCATTGGCAAAGTATTATCATCTCGTTGATCTTGCATGTGATCGTGTAATTGCCGTGGCAATTGTAGATGAGAGCAATCTGATTCTGCTTCAACATCAACGTTGTAACCTTCGGGCATCGGGTTCCTCGAAATTTGCTGTAGTATTATTGTTCTCGGCTTCACCGAGTGTTGTCGCGGCATTGCTCTGTTCAGGCTCCTCAATCATTGCCGAGGCAATTTGTTGTTCGAGCTCATCATGTGTTGGGCGCCTCTCTCTCATTGGCATCCTCTTGACTTTGAGGTTCTAGTTGTTCCTCACACATCGAGAGATTTCTTTGCATTGCTCCTTGTCCTCTTGCCTTGGGACTTCAGTATCCCTAGGAATGAATTGTTGGTGCATGTTATCCATGACATATGTGGACCTCCTCAATTGATCTTCTAAATCCCTTAAGGTTGCATCCCACTGAGCTATCCTCGTATCCATAGATTTTGATAGCTCTTGAATCTCTTCAATTGATCCATCAAGTCTAGCCAAGGAAGCTAGCAACGTTTTCTCCAAGGAATTGGAATGCTCTTGAAAAGGACTACATTGCCGTGGCGTATCATCATTCTTCAAGGCAAAATTGTTATGGTAAAAAAATTGAGCTTTTTGACCATACCATGAAGAATTTTGCTGCTGGTTCCCTCTATGGTCCTCCATGTAGTTATATGCACCGAAAATGTGAGGGCAATTTTCAAACACATGATGTTCTCCACACATAGCACAAGATTTTTCCACGGTATAAGTTATTTGGGCTTTTCTCAGTTGGTATAGGTAATCATCAAAGGGTGTAAGAAACTCTTGATTGGATTGATTCATATCTTCCAACATCATCTCTCGAATAGATTGGCTTTTATTTCCCGACATGTTGGCGTCCCTTAACTTGTAGCGCACCTATTTTTTGTTTTTGATAAAACAAACAAAAAGAAAAGTTAGTAAAACTAATAGAAAAAAAAGCAATAACAAAAACAACTAACACCAATTGCCAATCCCCGGCAACGGCGCCAAAAACTTGTTGCGTGTGATAAGTGCTACGCAATTGTGCAAGTATACACGTCGCAAGTAATAAAGTGATATGAGTATCGAGTATCGTCTCCACAGGGATTGGTTTGGACCACTTTTCTTAAGTTACTGCACTGTGAAAAGTAAAAACACAATTAAAGGATTATAGGAGTTTAACTAATAACTAAACTAGAAAGCAATAAAGTAAAAGAAAAGATGAGATCGAATGAGAGAGAGATAGGCCAGGTTATCGTGAGTTGAGGTGTGATAGCCGATTGGATCGTCTTGGTAAAAGAGTGCACGGGCAACTCGGTTGTCGTGGCAACTTGCTACAAGGGTTGCCTTGGCAACTAATCGAGGGTTGCCTGGGCAACTACTTGGGCGTCTGGGCAGCAACTTCAAGGTTCGGCAGAGCGTTCTTCAATGGTTTCTTCTTATCCCTAAGTCGAAACTCTAGCTACTTGTGCATGCCTTGATAATACATCCCTGCGTGAATCAAGGGTGAACAACAACCAATCTTGTGCTCCTCTTAGCCGTTGAAATCCTTAACTTATTCCTAAGCCGGATTAATCTTCACCATCAATAGATTGAATAAAGATCATATTCATTCGTTTCTTGAATCTAACTCTCCCGATATTAGATAAATAGATGAAGTTACGAGATCCTCTCCCAATTCACTCGCAAACAAGAATAAGAACCAAGAATGAGTAAACCTTGAATTGAAAGTGCAAACTCTTATTACCTAAACAAAATCCAATTGTTTTTCACAACAACAAAGCACAATAACCCCAACCAGTCAAGTTAGTTCATGGTTGGGTTCAAAAGATATACAAAGAATAATCCCCAAACCATGAATCTAATAGAAGCAAAGAAGAAGAAGAAATCGAACTCTCTCCCTCCTTGCTATCTTGTCGAAATCTCTTCCTTCTTGCCCTTTGGAGTTGTCGAAAATCCTCTCCTCTTGCTCTCTCTATTGGACTTGTCGAAATCTCCTTGTTATTTATAGGGCTAGGCCAAACTCCTTCTTTGAGGAGGAGTTTGAGTTGGAATTAAATTATATTTAAAGAATATAATTCTTTATTATAATTGTATTCCTACTAGAACTTCTCCTATCTTCTTGGAATTTAATTCTTCTTTAATCTCTGCATGGAAATCAAATTCCTTTGGGTTTGGGCTTTGCTCCACGTCATCTTGGGCTTGTATAGTCATTAATTTCGACATCCCTATTGCATTTTCTCTTTGTCGACAATTGCCATGGCAACTGGCTCGGCGTCTCCTTCATACATTTCCCTGGCAACTAGCTCTAGCCTTGCTTTGGCAAGTGATCCTGCACACACACAAAAACACACCAAAGCAGCATCTTTTTCCACAAAAATCACCAAGTTCTGTAATCAAGCTCAATGGTGGAAAGAAACATGAATTAATGCATGAATGACTAATTATGCAACTACTATGAGCTTAAGTCTAACAATAATATGAGTAAAAAGGGTAATAAAAATAGTACTTTTGAACACTTATCAATAGTCTCGAATAGTTCTGTTTCGTGCAAGAATCACTCATCCTCCTTCTGGAACATCCTGATTTATATTGTCGTCTTGATTAGCCATTGCTACTCTTAACCTTTGTCTGAGTCTTTGCAAGGTTCATTCAATTTCTGGATCAAAGGGATATTCTGGTGTAATCGGTGTCGCCCTGGTCATATACCAATGCAAAACCAAAGTTTGTTAGCCCTTTGAATCTTAAACAAGAAAAATAAAAAGTGCAAGAAAATAAAAATAAAGTTGATATTGCCAATCCCCGGCAATGGTGCCAAAAACTTGTTACGCGTAATAAGTGCTCCGCAATTGTGCAAGTGTACACGTCGCAAGTTATAGTATAAAAGATATTGTCTCCACAGGGATTGGTGCCACTTCAAGAATCTAATCTCTTGCACTGAAAAAAGTAAAAGAACACAAGTAGAAAATTGTAGGAGTTTTAACTAACAACTAAACTAGAAAGCAATAAAGTAAAAGAAGATGTAATCAAATGAGAGAGAATAGGCCAGGTTATCGTGAGTTGATGAGTGATAGCCAATTGGATCATCTTGGTAAAAGGGTGCAAGGGCAACTTAGTTGCCGTGGCAACTTGCGTAGCAGGGTTGCCTTAACAACTAATTGACGGTTGCCTGGGCAACTGTTTGGGCGGCTGGGCAGCAACTTCAAGGTTCGGAAGAGGGTTCTTCAATGGTTTCTTCTTATTCTTAAGTCGAAACTATAGCTAATTATGCATGCCTTGACAATACATCCCTACGTGAATCAAGGGTGAACAACAACAAATCTTGCGCTCCTCTTAGCCATTGAAATCCTTAACTTATTCCTAAGCCGGATTAATCTTCACCATCAATAGATTGAATAAAGACCATACTCATTCGTTTCTTGAATCTAACTCTCCCAATATTAGATAAATAGATAGAGTTACGAGATCCTCTCACAATTCACTCACAAACAATAATAAAAACCAAGAATGAGTAAACCTTGAATTGAAAGTACAAACTCTTATTACCTAAACAAAATCCAATTGTTTCTCACAACCACAAAACACAATAACCTTAGCCAAATAGATTTAGTTCATGGCTAGGTTCCAAAGAAAAACAAAACAAAGAATTCCTAACATAAACCTAATCGAACAAAGAAGAAAAAGATGACGAATGGTTGAAGCCTCTTTGTCGAAATCTCTCCCCTTTGCTCTCCCTTGTCAAAATCTCTCACTTGCTCTCCCTTGGAGTAGACGGCTTGGTCCTTAATTTATAGGGCTAGGTTAAAGTATTTTTTTGAGGAGGAAGTTAAGTTGGAATTAAATACTTTTAAAGAATATAATTCTTTATTATATTTAAATTCCTCCTAGATCTTCTCCTATCTTCTTGGGATTTAATTTCTCTTTAACCTCTTCATGGAAATCAAACTCCTTTGGGATTTAACTTTGCTCCACATCATCTTGGGCTTATCTAGTCATCAATTTCGACTGCCATATCATCCTATCCCTTATCGACAATTGCCCTGGAAACTAGCTCGGCATCTCTTTCATGCACTACCCTGGCAATTGCGTTGGCATCTTCATGCACTACCCTGGAAACTGGTTCCAGCCTTGTTTAGGCAAGTGATTATGCACACACACAAAAACAACTATCGGCAGCACCCTTTTTCCACAAAATTAAGCAAAATATGAAATCAAGCTTGTCCACCAAGGAAACAATGCAAACATGCATGAATGGCTAATAATGCAACTAATATGAGCCTAAGTCTAGAAATAATATGAATAAAAAGGGTGAATAAAATAGTACTTTTAGACATTTAACAGTGGTCAAATGGATAGTCTTGGTAATTGATTGCTGAGGTAACTTGATTACTGAAGCAATTGTTCAATTACCGTAGCAACTGGGTTCCTTCCTTCAAAGCTCGACAAAGCGTTCTTCAATGTCTTCTTATTATCCCTAACCTGAAGAACTATTCAATTGTACATGCCTTGGTGATACATCCCTGTGTTAACCTTGGGTGAACAACAACCGATCTTACGCTCCTTTTAGCCGTTGAAATCCAAATCTTATTCCTAAGATGGATTAACCTCCATTAACGAGTTGTTGAATGGAGATCATGCTCATTCGTTTCTTGAATCTAACTTTCCCAATGCTAAATAAATGGATGAATTCTCGAGATCCTCTCCCAATTCACTCAAAATAAAATAAGAACCAAGAATGAACAAACTTTGAATTTAAATTGCAATAGAAACCTAAACAAATCCAAACGTTTTCACAACCACAAAAACCCAATAACCCAAGCCAATTTAATTTAGTTCATGGCTGGGTGTAAAAGAAATACAAAATATAAAATCCCCAACATGAATCGCATAAAAGGAGTAAGGAAGAAGATGAAGTTTACAATCAGCCTTATCTTTCTCTCTCTCGTCAAGTACACCTTGGAGGTTGCAATTTGGTCTTCTATTTATAGGGGATTATTAGGTTTGATCTTTTGTTGATGAGGATGAGTTTAAGTTAGAATAAAAGAGATATTAAATCCCTTTTATTTTTATCCTCAAACTCCTTACAAATCTGACTTTTTATCCCTTCAAACTTTGCATGGATATCCAAATTTTTGGGTTTTATCCCTTGACTTTCATGCTTATCTTGAATGAGGTGGACTTATCCAATCATTGTCAGCAATCAGCTCGGTATGGCCTTCAGAAATCAGCTTTAATTGCCATGACAGACCCTTCAGTATTCTTCCTTAATTGCCACAACAATTCCTTCTTGCCACGGCAATCCAGTCCTGCACAAGTTAACACACACCTAGTAGCATCTTTTCCACAAAAACCAACCAAAATGTAGTATCAAGCTTATCAATGAAGGAAACTCAGGAATTATGCATGAATGACTATGAATGCACTAAAATGGGCCTAAGTCTAACAAAAATTATAAGAAAAAAGGTAGAAATATAGTACTTTTACACACTTAACATATGGTATTCTCGTAAGAATGTGTTTTGAATTCCTCTAACTTATTCATGTCCAATAAGCGTTTTGTACCAACAACTTTCCACTCTATATTGAGCTTTTTGATCGCCCAATAAGTTCTATGTTCCAATTTCACTTGTAAGTGGCATGTCTTCCCAAACACAAGCCTATAGGGAGAAGTTCCCAACGGAGTCTTAAAGGTTTCTCTATAAGCCCACAAGGAATCCTCTAGTCTCATGGACTAGTATTTCCTCGATGGATTCACAATCTCTTTTAGAATATTCTTAATCTCTTTATTTGAGATCTTCGTTTGGCCATTTGTTTGGATTTCGTACTTGCACAAAGCTCTAGAGATTAAATTACACTTAAAATGTGTACCTTCATCATGAATGGTGGCTTTGGGGGAATCACATCTCGTGAAGATGTTCTTATGCAAGAACTTGACAACGGCCTTGGCATCATTTGTTGGTAGTGCAACGGCTTCAACCCACTTGGAAACATAATCAACGACCACGAGAATATAGAGATCACCAAATAATGGGGGAATTGACCCATGAAGTCTATTCTCTATACATCAAATAGCTCCATTGACATAATATTCTGGAGTGGCAATTGATGTCTGCTTAAGATGTTACATGTCCGTTGGCATCGGTCACATGCCTCGGCAAAGTAATGAGTGTCTTTAAATAGTGTGGGCCAAAAGAAACTTGACTACAACACTTTGGCCGCAATCTTCATTCTAGAAAAGTAGCCTCCATACGACGCTGTGTGGCACAATTGCAAAATATTGTGATGCTCATCCTCTAGCATACATAGACGGATCACTTGGTCGGCACAATGTTTAAACATAATGGGCTCATCCCAATAGTATTGTCGCACATCTCGTAGAAAATGTTTCTCGGCATTGCTTGTTAGATCCGGTGGCATGATATTACTTACCAGGTAGTTGACCATGTCAGCGTACCATGGCATGGAATCGACTGCAAGCAGGTATTCATCGGGGAATTCATCTCTAATGTTAGTGGCTCTACCTTCCTCAAAGTGATGTTCTAATCTTGACAAATGGTCAGCTACAAAGTTTTCACTCTCTTTGTCTTGAATCTTGAGATCAAACTCTTGCAGCAAAAGTGTCCATCGGATCAGTCTAGGCTGGGCATCCTTTTTTGGCAAGAGGTATCTCAATGCTGAGTGATTTGTATACACCACAACTTTGTTACCAACTAAGTAAGATCTGAATTTATCAAATACAAAAACAATTGCGAGAAATTCTTTCTCGGTAGTAGTGTAGTTTAGTTGTGCTTCATTTAATGTAGATTCATTAGGGAATCCATCCCTAACGGTAGTGACTCTACCTTTCTCAATGTGATGTTCTAATCTTGACAAATGGTCAGCTACCAAGTTTTCACTCCCCTTGTCTCGAATCTTGAGATCAAACTCTTATAGCAAAAGTGTCCATCGGATCAGTCTGGGCTAGGCATCCTTCTTTTGCAAGAGGTATTTTAATGCCGAGTGATTTGTATACACCATAATTTTGTTACCAACTAAGTAAGATCTGAATTTATCAAATGCAAAAACAATAGTGGTGTAGTTTAGTTGTGCTTCATTTAATGTCCTACTGGCATAGTAAATGGCACGAAAAACTTTTCTTAGCTCGAAGGGCTCATTCCAATCTAGTGTCACAACTATGGGGGCATTGATCAACCTATCTTTCAGTTCCTGAAATGCTTGTAAACATGAATCATCAAACGCAAAAGTGGTATTTTGTTCTAAAAGCAAGCATAAAGGTTTAGAAATTTTAGAAAAATCTTTAATGAAATGACGGTAAAAACTTGCATGACCCAAAAAACTTCTTATACCTTTTACACTTGTAGGAAGTGACAACTGTTTGATAACCTCCACTTTTTCCTTGTCAACTTCCAGGCTTTTTAGTCACTTTATGACTGAGAATTATGTCTTATTTTACCAAGAAGTGGCATTTCTACCAGTTCTAGACCAAGTTAGTCTCAATACATCTCTTCAAAACAAGGTCTAGACTTTGAAGGCATTCCTCAAATGTCTTGCCAAACACCAAGAATTTATCCATGAAAAATTCTAGGTTGTTCTCAATCATGTCCGAAAAGATAGACATCATGCAACGTTGAAACGTTGCCGAAGCATTACACAGTTTAAATGGAATTCTTCTAAAAGTGAATGTCTCATATGGACAGGTGAATGTGGTCTTCTCCTAATCTTTCAAAGCTATGGAAATCTAATTATACCATGAATAACCGTCTAAGAAGCACTATAATGTCTTACCTACCAGTCTGTCCAACATTTGATTGATGAAGGGCAGTGGAAAGTGATCTTTCCTGGTGGCATTGTTCAGCTTCCTATAATCCACGCACACTTTCTATCTGGTAATAGCTCTGGAAGGAATTAACTTATTTTTGCTATTTTGAACCACGTTCATGCCATATTTCTTTGGCACACATTGCACCAGGCTGAACCACGAGCTATCAGAAATTGGATAGATTATTCTAACATCCAGCCACTTGATAATTTCTTTTTTTACTACCTCTTTCATGCTCGGGTTCAATATTCTATGACCCTCTATTGTTTTGCCATGATATTTTTCTAGAATTATTTTATGCATGCAAATGGTTAGGCTTATTCCTCGGATATCAGCCAAGGTCCATCACAACGCTTGCTTGTAATTGCTTAAAATTTCCAGCAATCTTTCCTTCTAATCATTAGTTAGATTAGCAGCAATGATCATTGGCAAGGTTGAGTGTTTACCTAAGTAGGCATACCTGAGGTGGTCTGGCAACGATTTTAGTTCCAATTCAAGTGGATCATCAATGGATGGTTTAGGTGCCACGATCTCTTTGCCAACCAACTCCAGTGGCTCTGGCTGTCTGAAATAGCTTACCTCTTCTAAAGTTGTTCCTTCAGTGTTCTCACTTGTTTCTTCTTCATTGTCTCATTCACCGACATCATCATCTAAGTCTTGGCACAACTGTGCCACGTCCACATTAAAAATAGACTCTATCATTTCATTAGCTTGGCATTCCTCGGATTTATCTGCACATTTAAGAGCTTGAAACACATTAAATGTAACATGTTGATCATTCATGCGTATAGTTAATTCACCTTTATGAACACCAATCAAAGCTCTACCTGTGGCAAGGAATGGTCTACCCAATATAATTGGAACATTAACGTCTTCCTCGTAATCTAAAATGATAAAATTTATGAACTCGGCTACCTTTACCAACACATCCTTAATCTTACCCCTAGTATGTGCAAAAGATTGGTATACCAACTGAACTGATACTTTGGTAGGCCTTGCTTCGATGCCGAGCTTTTTGAAAATAGACTTTGGCAACAAATTGATGCTAGCTCCCAGGTCACACAGTGACTTACCCATGAATCTGTTGCCAATGGTATAGGGAATAGTAAAACTTCTTGGATCTTTCAGCTTTGGGGGCAACCGGTTGAGTATCATTGCACTGCATCCCTCAGTGATAGCTACAGTTTCGAAATCACCTAGTTTCCTCTTTTTGGACAAGATGTCCTTCATAAATTTAACATAGTTGGGCATCTGCTCGAGAGCTTCCACTAATGGTATATTGATCTGCAATTTCTTAAGGACTTCCAAGAAGCGCTTAAATTGTTGATTCTGCTTGTGTTTTTGTAGTCTTTTTGGAAATGGTGGAGGTAGATAAGCATATGCTAGCTCCATCTACTTTGCCAAGGTTTTATTGGCATCCGACTGAGGTCTGACATCACTTATATACGCTTCTTTCTTCTCTGCTTCTTTTGGTTTATCTACTAGTCTCTTTTCTTCCTCTTGGCAACTAATTGGCTGCTTGACAAGTGTCTCAGCCTCACATTTTTTGCCACTCCGAAGAGTTACAACTTTGTATTGATCATTGCCTTTATGCTTGGCATTCTCTGTATCACTTGGCAAAGCTTCTTAGGGTCTATTGTTGAGTGCACTGGCAATCTGTCCAATCTGTACCTCCAAGTTTCGTGTAGATGTTGCCAAACTCTAGAAAGTTGCATCATTCTTCTCCATGTAAACTATCAAAGTATCTTAGTTGTTCATTTTCCTCGCATAAAAGTTGTTTTGCACCATCTACACATTTTGATTGAAACCTTGTTGGGCATTGTTTTGACGCTAGGCATTGTTGTTCTAACGTTGGGCATTGTATTGGTTACCTCCTTGATTTTCCCAAGCTAAATTTGGGTGGTGTCTCCATCCTGCATTGTAAGTATTGGAATTCGGATTATAATTACGAATAAAATTGCCAACAAAATTTACCAACTTAGGGTTGGTAGGGCAATCTTCCATGTGATGATCATCTCCACATATTGTATAGAATGATCTAATGCCTTAACTTCTTGGGATTAATTACTCTTTTTTAAAGTTCATCTATCTTAATTTCCCACCAATTTTTGTTCTATTCCCAAGTCTGGCAGTAGGATACTCAAAATCATTAATTGAAATCCTTTCAAGGATGCCAACTGCCTATGTATAGTTTTTTTCCAGCAGCGAACCATTTGCCAAAGCATCGACAACAATTATGGCTTGCACATTGAGTCCATTGTAGAAAGTCTCCATCTGGGTCTATATTGGGAATCCATGCATGGGACACCTTTGTAACAGGTCCTTAAATCTCTCCCAAGCATAATATAGGGTTTTATCATCAGCCTGCCCAAACGTGAAGATCTCACTCCTCAGCTTGGCAGTAAGTTTAGGTGGCTAGAATCACAGTAAAAATTCCTGGCTTAGATATCCCCATGAGGTGACAGAACTAGGTGGCAAAGAACTTAGCCATATTTTCGCTCTATCTCTTGGGTAAAATGTAAATAATTTTAGCTTCACTGTATCTTCTGATGCTCTAGGCTGCTGAAATAGCTGGCAAACCTCCATGAATTGCTTCAAGTGTTGCCTCGGATCTCTAGTAGGTGATTTATCAAATTGTCCTACATTTAAAAGCGTTTGTATCATCACCGGTTTAAGTTCAAAATTTAGTGTATTTACCTCGGGACCAACTAGTCATGGCATCAAATTATATGTGTTTGGTGTCGAGTGTTCTCTAATAGGTCTTTCTTCCTCTACATTAACGGCTGGGGCAACAGGAGCTGGAGGTATCCCATTGTGCATTGTTGGATTCTCTTCATTGTTTAAGACACTGTCTCTTCTATTGCCTTGTTGAACCATCTCTCAAACTTTTTTCTTATGGCTAATCTTCCACCACAAGGCAGTTTTTGGTCATACACCGGTCAAAACAAATAAATAAAACAAAAAAACAAAAGAAAAACAAGTAAAAATTAAAACAATAAATTTTGTCGCAATCTCCGGTAATGACGCTAAAAACTTTTTGACTTTGCTAACGCTTGGTAAAAGATAAAATATTTAGTGTAGAATGAAAGAGAATATTGCCAAAGGTGAGTCTTATGCGTGCAAGTATACACGGTCAACAAGTAATACAATAATAGGCTGAGTATCGAATCCACGGGGATTGACCAAAAACTTTTTTGCTCAATATTTACTTTTTTGAAAGGTTTAAAAGTGTTTGAAATGTTTTGGGTTTTAGATTAAAAAGATAGCAAAAACAATGTAGTGAAAATGAAAGTAGACTTTTTTGCTCAATATTTACTTTTTTGAAAGGTTTAAAAGTGTTTGAAATGTTTTGGGTTTTAGATTAAAAAGATAGCAAAAACAATGTAGTGAAAATGAAAGTAGTCTGGCAATGAAGTGTTCAATTGAATGATGAGCATTGGCAAAATATGCCTGGATTTCACGCTAATTATGACAGCCTTTAATAATGTCCTGCCTTGGTTTATTTCTGAGCAGATTAAAGATAGTATTGCCTTCATCGATGGCAATACCCTAAGTTAACCACGAATAAACCCTTATATGTCTATAGTAAAGTTTTTCATTAATTAACTTGATTAAGTGTCAATCTTTACTCCTAGGGGTAGACTCGCTTCCGAAGTAAGTTCATCTACTTGAACATATTCTGTCGAAGCTTCTCGCCTTAGTATCTAGCAACTGATTGTTGCCCAATAATTTTGTTAAGATATTAAGGTGCAATAAGCACACAATGCCAATTTTGTATGACAATGGATTTGGAAAAATTATGTACTAGCAGATAGAAAATAATGCCAAGGCATTTTGATTATTAAAAACCAAATATAAAATAAATGTTAATCGCAAACATCCCTCAACCAACTGTAAAAGGATTAGATTATGGTTGGGGGTCCATCCATAAAACATCATCATTTCTCATCATCATTTCAAAATAAAAACAAATAAAACTAAGAGAATGGGCAAGAAGGAGATCCATTGATGCAACCCTTCAAATGCTTTAGAGCTCTCGGTCTTAGCTGGTCGAACCACGTCGCCTCTAGGTTCACCACGGTACAACCTCTCTTCAATCCGATCTCTTCAAGTTGTTGCTTGATCTCCTTTAAATAGGCTTGCATGAAAACCCTAGTATAAGCTTTTGAGTTTGAAATTTGAATGTGCAAGGGATAAGACGTGTGATCATCTTATCCAGATTTGAATCGTAAGACTGACGTATACAAGGTCCAACAGTTATTTTGACCAAGCATCATACTTTGATCCTTTGCCAGCCGAGCTTGGCATTGCTTGGTCCATCTATGCCAACTGCTACTCGACAATTATCTGTTTCTTTTTCTGCGTTCTCTGCCAGCGCTTCTTTGCCATGTTTGCTTGTTGTGTCTTGCATCAAAACCAGCAAAACAACCCTTCACACTGGCAATGGAATAGCTCCTTAAATCCTTATGTAAATGCATGATTTCAATCATCTAAATGCAGCTAAATGTACTTAAAGGGCAAGCAAAGGCATTGTAAAATAAGAATAAAAATAGTACTTTTGAGGAGTTAACAGCTTGTTGTATGCATTGCACTTGTAATTTGTATCAAATGTGAGTACATGACTAATTATTTATAGTCAACGCGTGATCACCCCAGAACAACTTCTCTAAGTTTCCAAATCCATCCCTCGTGTGCCTCACAAAAAAAATGATTAGATTTTTGTTTTCCATATAAATACACCATCACCGTTTCAGCAACACTTCTTCTCGTTTAATTCTATATAGATAGTTGTGCAAATCCTTTGGTAGAAAACCAACAATCTCAATTGAACCAGCTTCATTCACAAAATTTCGCATCATCTTACTTGGAGTAATTCTAGGGTGGTGCATGCTCTTAATCTTAATTTCATCTAACTCGCTAATTTTCCAAAATGACCTACAAAATTAATCATTGAAAAACATTAAATATATATATAAGCTAGAAGTTAGTATGTAACAATTTACTTATTGATGAATTACATACCTGATGTAAGCAACTTGTGTTGGTTGAACCATTTCATGGTTATGTTCAGCATGGAATTTAACAACTTTTCAATATTGATACCATTCGTTAAATTTGAATATAATAAATGTTCCATATCTAACTTTGTTGGTATGTCTTTGTTCACGTTTTCTATGTGGAAAGTTAACCCACATTTTCTCTCTATATCCCTCCTTACGGCACGCCATTTTCTTTGCAACTATGTGATCACCATTTCAACTTTTCAGTGTCTGGTCGACTCGAACTCCAAAACCTTTCACTTTTGCATAAGTATGATAAAATTCAATGCAATCATCTAAAGTCTTCCACTTCGGCATACTCATATCATTCTCATCGGACTCTTTTAATTCTTTCTCAATCTTGTCATATATACTCTCGTCAATGAAGTAGTCAAGGGTCTTATCATCATCTATATGTTTATCATCGTAAACAGGATAATCAGTTCGTTCTTTCTTAGTATAAATTTCACAATTCGATTCACTATTGTAAAGATCTTTATCCTGATTATGGTCATCTTCATCCTGATTATAACACGCGAACTATGTAGTTTGAATTTTGGCATCTTCATTATCAACCATCTAAAAATATCTGTAATTTAACAAAATTAAAGAAAAAACATTATTATAATGGTAAATGACAAGAGAATTGAATTTAACACAAAAATTCCAAATTCGGAAAGTAAATTGAACTTAACAAAAAATTCATTATTTACGAACAAAGCATACTGATACGCTTTGTTCGTAAATAATTTCCAGTGGCCACTTTTCGTACTGGTACGCATTCAGTACCGGCACTGTATCGCCCGCGTATCAATACGCTTGAAACAACGTACCAGTACGGCTATCAGTTTCAATTTGGGGATTTGGAGTCAAACTTGAGAATTAGGGTTCTAACATAAAAGTTAGGGTTTAATTCTGGTAATTGGGGTTCTAATTTGGGAACTAGGGTTCTATATTGGCCTAATTTAAAAATTATGGTTAAGGTGGTGGTTAGGATTTGGGAATTAGGGATCCAAAATTGAGGATATCGGTTTAAAGGGATGCCGGAACTGGGTGGCCGACTGGATGAGGATGCCAGCGAGTGGCCGGTGACGGCGACAACTGGCTGGAAAACCCGTAAATCGAAGTAAAATTAATTAGGGTTCGAATGGGGGAATTGGGGAAACATTAACTTGTTGCGCGAACGGTGGGGTACGGCGGTAGGGCTGAACTGTGGCCACGCAGGGACGACGGCATGGCAGCGAGAATGTGGCTGGTGGCTGGCGGCGGCGGCTTAATTTCAAAGGAAAAAAATTAAATTTTGTAATTTAGGGGTAGGTTTTTTGATCTAATTATGTTTAAAAGATATTTAAAAAAATAATATATTTTAATTAATTTACATTTTAATTTTTAAATAATTTATAATTGTACGAGTCCTTTAAATTTTAAATCTTTATAAATTAAATTAATGGTGCTCATCGGTGTTCATCGTTAGTGATGTTCATCGGTGCTCGTCGAGCATTGTAGAATTTTCCTTAAGTGTTACAAGAACTTGATATTGGGATGCCTCTTAGAGTTTAATTTGTTTCACTTGTTATATCAAAATTTCAAACATTTAAATTTGTTTGTAAAAATTATATCTTATCTCGTTAAACTAACCGATAAACCGATATAATAAAGGAAAAATCAGAAATGATTTGGTTTAGAATTTCATTGCTAGATGATGCATAGCACTAGAGTTTTGGAAAGATAAAAAGGGAAACCAGAATATTTACTCGAGCTACTATGTTTAAAAAAGACTTATCTTAAACTCAGATTTAGGGTCAAATCATGGATTTATTAGTCGACCCAATATTGGAATCATTAATTAACCCCTCGTCACATGGAGGTAGCACATGACGAACGAATAAAAAATACATATTTTATATATATTTCTATGTCTGTTTTATAATTTATACACAAGTTTTATGGCTGTTTCAACCTATAATTCCGTTTTTAAATGCAAACTTAAAGTGAATATGAAAGTTTGAAATCCATTGGAGGCTTTAATATGAAAGTATGCAACACTTTTCCAGTCCTTTTTAAATATAATTGGACTTCGGGCATTTATAAAAAAACTTTTTAAGAAAAAGTTATGGACAAACCTAACTGAACTTAGATTAACTATTTGCGAATAATATACCTACTAAATCGAACTCATCTTCCCTTTTGTTTTAACCTAACTTTTTTCTGCCCCAATCCAAGCGTTGCAGTCTCTCTTTTGTCATTTGTTTTGTTGGCCAATAGTTGGCAATTAATTTTAATATTAGTTGTTAATCACCGAAATTTATTATTTTTTTATCTTTTATATTTTTAATCTCTGCTCTTGTAAGATGCTTTTTTTGTTTTTTGTAGTTTGTTTCATCTGTCTTTTTAGTATGATTTCAGCATTCTTTAGCTGTCGTTTGGTGCTCGTACAAAGATCTTTACAATGCTAGGTTTTTATTATGATTCTGTCGGTGGTCATAGAAAGATATATCCACACTCGATTAATGATTGTTTGTCGATGAAATCATACCTGGGTAGCGAAGGAATATGGCTGCTAATTTGGTTCGTTCACCACTTTTTTTTACCCCGTAAAACATCTTGTTTGTATAGAGACAAGGAGATTCATGAATGCTTCTAGATTTTAACGGTATGCTACTCTTTATAAAAGTATTTACTTTTCTTTGCACTTTATATTTTTATATGAGATTGGTGGACTAATCCTCATTATTCTCCCTTCTGGTTGTGTTATATTTGTAATATATTTCATGATTTTTTTAATAAAATTCAGACGATGATGTTCATCTTAAGAAGCATAGGTTCAAGCAGCTTTGTCCGTAAGATGTGTTTCTGACTATTCAAGAATAATTATTTGATATATAATCTTTTATGAATCTAAGCATAATTTTAAAACTATATTTTAAATCGAATCGGATTTGAATAAATATATATATATAATATCGACATGATATTATATGTAAGTTCAACCTAAAACCACATGGATCATGGAGGGTTCTACTTTAAAGCAGGCCAATAATGAATAAGCAAAATGGTAAGAAAGTGTGAAAAAAAAGGTGAAAAGGGGTAGGTTGAAGCATGCTCTCCCATGAATGGAGGCTGATTGGATTGAGCCTCGAGGGATACGCACGCGTTGTTGGCATTGGGAGGCACAACCCCCAAAGGTTGTAGACCCCATTTTCTTCCCCCCTTCGGTCGCCTGCTCTTTCTCCACATCCACACTACCTTTGCCATCAATCCCCATCTCAAATACAAACCATCTATCCTATCCTATCCTATCCTATCCAATGTTTTATTTTTTTAACATTCAGTTCATTGTTTGATTAATTTAGATTAAGTATTGTAGAAATTTTTTTATTAGATAATTATTTCAACCTAATTTATTAGGTTCATAATATTATAATTCGAATCTCATTAAACATAGTGATCGTTAATTATTCTATGTTATATTCCTATCCCATTTTAAAACCCCTTTTTCACCTTATTCACTCTTTGTTTCTTTGTTAAAGAAGTTGAATATCTACTTTGTATCAATATCGTAATGATCGAATGCTAAAAAAATTAAGAAGATATAAGTTTTAGATTTTGTAAACAATCTGTTTGTGGTCCAACTTAATTTAATTTTAACCTTATCCACACGATAACACATGTAACCCATGTACCAATGGGTTTTTTTTTAATATATTGATTACATGATAGTTTCTGTTCATATTTTTTTTAATCATTTGACAATACACATATCTTGTACACCAGGTGCTCGAACTTTGGCTTTCTAGTATGAATACCATCATATTTTTTACTGAAATCACTCGTTAAATTCTAATGTGTCTTTTCTAAATAGGTAAATTTCATCCATCATCCACTACTTTTTTATCAAGGTTTTATCTTAATCGGTCACTCTTAAAAGCCAAATTTATCATCCATGTTACCATTTTTTTTTCCTTTAGTGAACTGTTAAAAATTGAGATGAATAGCATGTAATCTTTAAACTTGACTTTTTTCTAACTTGATCCCCAATCATTTATTCTCAATCATACATCAAATTAGTTGCTTGATGCAGTGATTAATGCTTCTCTGATGTGGGTTTTAGAGCAGAATTGAATTCCAGCAAGTTAAAAATTGTTTTTTTAATTTAAGACTAGTTTAGAATAAAAGTCATAATTTAGTAAGAAAAAACAGATTCGAAGGTAGAAACTGTATAAACACGGAACATTACAATAGGTCCGCCATTGTAGCAAACCAAACACAAACCTTTCCTTCCTGCCCTTACAACAGAAAAAGTAAAACAAGGCAAGAAAAATTGTACCACACAACAGAAAATGCTGACCCTATCTAACAAAGTTTAAACTAATTACTTCTCCTTTTCCCGCATGATCCACATTGTCCATTTCATTTAAAAACTGAACCTTAGAGCTTTCGAGCATTGTCCCGGTTTCTAAACGGTATAGTGCTGCTGGATTGTATCAATGTCCAGTCCTTTCAGCTTCACCACCGACTCGACATGCCCTTTGAGGGTGTGAAGCTCTCGAAGCCTGTAATAACCAAAGCAGACAAGAGAAAGATGAACAGTTTCAGCTATTACTTGTAGTTAAAGAAACCTTTCGTGTGGCAGTTTGTGAATTCTTAGGGGAAAAGTAACTGAATGTGTACCTTGCAACCTCGGCTCGTCTCTTCGCCTGCTCAGCAATCTCGGACAGCTCTCTATAGCTGCTCTTCTCGTTGAAGAGGTTCGTAGTTTCGGGTGGTTGAAGTCCGTGCAATGTTCTTTGAGCATGAGCCCATTGAGCTTCCCTCTCTTCCTTTCCATAGTCTTTCTTGGTGGTGAATGCAGTCTGTATTTACCAGTGCCAGTTTAGTAAACCAACAACTTATTGCAAAACATTTTAGACTAATTGTTGTATTTATAGTTATATACCTTATTTTCGAGCAAGTTGAGCCAAGCTTTTCCACTTAAGATGTAACGAATGGCGAACTTCATTAGATCGAGTGGAATGTAAAAAACAATATTGTAAAGCCATATGACACCAGCCCATCCCCAACCGATTCCTTTAATCCTCGCGAATCCCCAGTTTGCGTATACAGCAATCACAGTAGCAACCTAACCGAGGCAATGGAGTCGATCAGCTTAGTGTAAGATGCATATTCTAGTTGCACATTGAAATCTGATGACAAGAAAAGAAGCAAATCCTTACCAACTGTGCAAGAACGAATGCTGTGACCAGCAGCATTCCAGGACGCTCGACATAAGACCAGCCACGTGATCTGGTCACAAAAATCAGGGCCTGGCTCACGATACTCACTTGTAAATATAAAGCAGCCATCATTTCATGCTCCCTTCCTTTTAGAGACCTAACACCGAATGTGTCCTGCAGTCATGGGTAGAAACTGTTAAAAGACTAATCCGACAGTTTTTCAAAGCTTGCAAATTTTCAGCAGAACCTACCGCAAAGAAGTCTGTATCATGCATAGCCCAGAAGAATACAACGGTCATCAGAGCCAAGTAGCCTCCTAGCACGATCCCGGTGGCGAAAATTTCCTTCAGTTTCCAGCTATCAGGCAAGGGAGATGGCTTTACTCTATCCTTTGAGATTGTCATAATAGTTCCTGAGTAATGATCCAATTGATTAATGTTAAATACTTTGTTTCAAGCCAGTTAATGTAATCTCAAGTTAATAAAATCTCACCATCATTTAGAATAGCAATGATCAAAACCATGAACGGAGAAAAGTCAAATTTCCAGATGAGAGCAATAAACAAAAATCCGAACTACAAAAAAACAGAAATAAAACAGTTCACATGTATGAATCAACAATATCTGAAGATTGAAGTTTTAAAAAATTATTTCCTATAAAATAAAATGATTACATTGTTATGTACTTACCACGATACGGATTGTGATGGAGACAGCATAGATCTGAGAAAGCGAAGAAAGCAAAGTCATGCACTGCAAAATATAGCATGTAAATTCTTAGACTATGTTTAAGAGAAGAGAGTAAATTACAGTGTAGTTCTTCATCCTTTGGAAAATAGCTCTGCTAGTTAACACTGCACTGATAATAACACTCAATCCAGGTTCGGTAAGAACAATGTCTGAAGCACTTCGTGCGGCATCTGTCGCATCAGCCACGGCAATACCAATATCTGCCTTCTTTAAAGCAGGAGCATCGTTAACACCATCTCCAGTCATTCCACAAATGTGCTTCCTCTCTTGCAACTTCTTGACAATTTCGTATTTGTGCTCTACAAAAAGTGTGTCGTAAATTGGTGTTAATAAAATAAACGAAGATGGAATATAAGAATTACTTGCTTGTGATTAGCCAAGATGCCAAAACCAGTTACCTGGAAACACGCCGGCAAAACCATCTGCCTTCTCGATCAACTCTTCGACAGGAAGGGCAGCTATGTTTGCATCCTTGTCTTGACCCAGCAAAGAAGCAGATGGGTACATGTTTGTGCCCATTCCAAGTCGGCGTCCAGTTTCCTTTGCAATGGCAAGTTGATCACCTGGACATGATACAAAAGCATTAAGTGAACGATTGCGGCAAAGAATGAAGCACTACTGATAGAATTGTGCATAGGTGAACTCATAAAAGAACTCAATTACCTGTGATCATCTTGACATTGACACCAAGATTAAGAGCTCTGCGAATGGTTTCGGCACTGTCATGCCTTGGAGGATCAAACAGAGGCAACAAGCCTACAAATTGCCATGGAGTGCCAGCACTTTCTTTTGTTTTTTCTGGCACTTGCTGTCGAAATATGGCAAACGAGCATTGATAAGGGAACTTTCCGATATTACGATAAAAAATAGTGGTTAGAACAACATGAGTTTCAGGAAAATAAAAATAAAACCTGTCTTGCAACAGCTAATGACCGAAGCCCACGCTCGGCATACTTTTCTATTATAGAATGAACCTTCCTCTTAAGATCTTCTCTGGCATTGCAAAGGGACAAGATCTGCCAACAGATACGAAATAATAGTGATGTAAGACCTCATACGTTTTCCTATACTATCAGTTGAAACTTAACAACAAGTACCTGTTCCGGAGCACCTTTGCTTGCTCGGTGCCAGTTTCCGTTGGAATCAATGTAAGTCAATGCAGTTCTTTTGTCCACAGGATTGAACGGTAAGAAATGGACCTCTCTGATACCAGCTCTTGCCTGCATGGATATCGGATCAAACAGAAATACTCATGTAAGAGCCATTTCCCCTTGGCATGGAAATAGAAAATAGAAGAAATCGATATACCTCCTTAGGATCGGCAAGCATTCCAACCATGGCGGCATCAATGGCATCTTGATTTTCAGTTCTAGAGGCCCTTGCGGCTAGCAGGACAACGTGATCCTTTTCCACATCCTTTACAAACACCTCAATCAAGTTTTTATCAACACTAAGCTTGTTGAGTGTTAGTGTTCCAGTCTTATCACTGCAAAGGACATCCATGCCGGCCATCTCTTCGATGGCAGTCATACGCTTGGTGATGGCACCCTGCTGAGACAGCCTGTGGGATCCAATGGCCATGGTCACGGACAAAACGGTAGGCATGGCAATAGGAATACCACCAATCAACAGAACCAAAAGATTATCGATTCCATCCCTGTACTTGCGGTGCTGAATGGGGTACATGACTATGATCTCGACCAACATACCGACCGCAATCGAACAAATACAAAAGTTTCCAATAGCAGTGAGCACCTTTTGGAAATGTCCCACTTGGTTGGTGCTATCCACAAGATGTGCTGCCTTCCCAAAGAAGGTATGAACACCGGTGGCAATAACAACAGCTTCGATTTCACCCTGCTTGCAAGTCGAACCCGAGAAGACTTCATCCCCGGGATTCTTGGTCACAGGCAACGACTCCCCTGTCAGTGCAGACTGATCAATCTTCAAGGGATCACCTTCAAGAAGACGAGCATCGGCAGGGACGATATCTCCCAATTTAATACTAATGATGTCTCCAGGAACAAGAATTGCTGCTTCTTCCTCACTCCACTTGCCATCCCTAAGGACCTACATTTTATCACCATATAAATCCGCAATCAATGTCATTATATTCGAAAACCAACAGTCATCAGATTATCCACCATGTGCATAAATATATGTAACATGTCAAAGACATCTAGCTAAGTGTACTAACAAATCTCAAATGTTTACCTTTGTTTTTGGAGCAAGACCAGCCATAAGAGCAGCTGCAGCGTTTCCGGCATTGTTTTCTTCAATGAAACTTATGGTAGAGTTAATCACCAACAAACAAATGATACCGACAAAGTCTTGCCAATCCGGGGGCTTTCCGGCACCGTTATCCAAAGCAATGGCCATAATAGCCGCTGCTTCCATGACCCATGAGAGGGGATTCCACATGAACCCCAAAAACTTGAGAATTTTACTTTCCTGTTCATTTAAAAAATATAATATTCCAAATTATGAGCTATCAAAGATTATGTATTGACTACCATTGATTATAAAAAAAGCAGACCTTTTTCTCTTCTAGCTTGTTGGGTCCAAAAATCTGAAGCCGGTTGGCTCCCTCCTCCGAACTCAATCCTTCTCTGGTACATTTCAGCTGCTCAAACACTTCCTCGATTGGGATTTTCTCCTACAATCACCGTAAAATATTTTGATAAAATGCTTGCCTTTCCTTCAAGTTTTAGTCTTTATGATTCGATCCCGAACCCGGACAATTCTTACTTAGTTTTGAGAGAGAAAAAAACATTTTTTATATTTTACTGAAAGAATAAACAGAAAGTAGTTTAATTTTCCAATTATTCTGAATTCTGGCCATTTTTTTTCCTTTTTAATCTCGATATGTTCATAAGATAGAGCTTTGAATATGATATCGTCCAAGTTTTCTGCAGATATGGCTAGTTTTTTAATTTAAAACGTGTATTTCTATGCGGCAGACAAGCTGATTAGGGCGAGTAGACCGAGTCAACTCGTAACTCAGTTGGGTGTGAATCGGGGGACTAGGGATGCTACCCTAAAAGTGTTGACTAGAGCCGTTACTACAAGACCAAAAAGTGTCTCATCGTAGATAGGGACAGACAGTTCCCATTTTTTCACCACACGTGATTGGTGAGTGTAATCCACGCGCCTACCCACGTGCAGTTCTACATAATTAGAATATATGTTTAAATATAATAGACTGTCCAAAACTCCGACCGTACACTGTATAATACTCGTGGTAAAAGAAAACTATACCAATTGTGAAAATATTTTAATTTCACCTAAAAGTATAAAAAATAAAACAAATGGTATTTTTTAACTATAATTTCTGACCTATTGACTAATTAATTCATATTAAATTTTACAGAGGCTTATTATGATATGGTTCTCTCAATTCAATTTTTTTTATTTACAAAATTAAAATTTAAAATTTAAATCTTACTTAAAAAATTTAACGACTCATCTAATTAGATCAACTGATTGTTGTTAGTAAGATTATTATTTTAAATACCGTTGGTGAAATATTTTTACAAGCTGCGTTGTAGTGATATCACGTGTTATTATTTAACTTTTAATTATTTAATATATAAAATAAAGAGAATAAATAAATGCAAAGGTACCACGGAAAGTACATGAAATTCCCCCAAAAAACAATTGTTTTTATTGAAATTTGCAAAAACTGTCACTCCCCCTGTTCTGTCCATCTTCCTTTTCACATGTTTAGATCCTTTTTTCCGGGAGAGAAAAAAAGCTTGTTTGGCCAGAGAGAAAATTTCGTAAACTACTTTGGATCACTTTAATTCAAGGGTGAAATTTTATGAAAGAAAACTGCCATAGCCTTTGACTAAAACAGATAGAAACAGAGAAACAAACCAAAAAACGTAAAGATTCATTCTTTCATTATCAAAAACATTTCTTAGCTAAAATGAAAAGATAAAAGCTTGGCAAAAACAGCAGAAGATTTGAGATAACCGAGTAAAAACCCAGACTTTTTTCTTTTCTTTTCTTTTCTTATGAAGAACAGAAAATCACAGAAAGTAAATAGAAAAGAAACGAATATATACCAGATCAACAGTCTCGTTCTTGATCTCCTCAAGACTGATAGCTTTGTCGCCGCCCATTTTCTTTGTTTCTTCGCTCAGCCAACCACCGGCGGCAGCAACAACAGCAGAAGCTTAATTAAACGAAATAGTAAACAAAATCCAAACCAAAAGCTATTAAAAATCTCTTAAAAGTTCACGGAATGGAATATGAAGGAAACTGGGTTTGATGTTACGAAGTTGAAGGCCATTGAGAATCGTAAAGTTTGGATTTTGGCTAAGGATTTGAGAGGCCAAATGACTCTTGTTTTTACTCTCTGCAGGAGACTGAAATGCCTCGGCTTTTATATATAAGCTCTTCATGTTCTCCCCTTTGCGGGACCTAATTTTCCGAGTAGGAATAATAAATTAGGCAGAGTTAGAGCTAAGATCAAATATTAAAAATAATTAAAATTGTTTTATATTAAAAGAAAAATAATTTATTAAGTATATAAATATAAAAATTATGAGGTATAAATTTTTTATTTAATTAATATTAAAATTAAAAATGTACGAGAAAAATACTTTAATAATTCGCCCCTGCCAATAATGTGTTTTGTGTATAACACATTTTGTATCATAATTTATATTCAAACTTTAAAAATGTTATTATTAATAAAATAACTATAACCCGTAAATGGAACATAAAATATAAAATTATTACATATCATTAATAAATATGATAACGATTTTTTTGAAAAATTGAATCTACTAATTTTATTAAACGAGGATATATTCGAAATTACAATAAAAGTTTACAAATTAGTAGACAAAATATATAAATCCAGACATAATCTTAGTAAACAAAACTAGTGTCTCGAGATTAAAAGAGGACCATACAATGAAAAGGTAAGAACCTAACCCAAAGACTCGAAATAAAAGAAGGATACAAACATCACCAAGATCGACGATGATAGGTAAAACCATCAACAAACAACATAAAAATGCATATTACAATGAAGGTACGTTGACAATAAGATCATTACCACAACTCAATCGCGAATAAGGAACGGTAGATGTAATCGCGTATCCAAATCCAATTCGAGAGTCCGAGATATGGAGATCAACAACATAATGAAAGGAGCGCCATCATAATCAGTCGTTGCGTCGTCAGATCCAATCCTAATTGAAAATCAAAAACAGAAAAAGAATAAGCGTGCCAAAAGACAAAGAAAAACATATCAAAAGGTAGAGTAAAATCGTGCCACAAGAACAGAATAATTTATTAAAAAGTGAAAAACAAAAAAAAAACAAAACGATAGATCACAGCAGCCGGCGACCAATGTTAAAATTAGTGTCACCGTCGATATTTAAAAAAAAAAACAAAAACGAACGGCTCTGTAGTTGAGAGAAAAAAGATTAATAAATATGATACGAATTTTATATCATATTTAGTGTTTACAAAGTTAAAGGACTACAGGATGTGAAATATTACATTTTGGGGGTGACGGGTGAGTTGTCTGTTCATGTATGGATGATCATTATACTATGTCATTCATTCACGGAATCATATGCTTTCACCTGATTATGCGTGTGACATGTATGGCCATGCATACTGTTATATATGTATAATACAATTACAATGCATGCTAAAAGTATGAAGAAATATTATCTTATAATAGTTTTATAATCAATATATAAAAATGTTAATTAAAAATTAATTCGGACCGACCTCACACACCTAATTTTGGTGGGTGAGTTTTTCGGTAAAAAAATTTGTCGTACACAAAGCTTCAAACTCAAAATTTACTTAACAGTGATGGAACTTGGGGTATGAGTTAAGGGGGTCAATTTAATTTTTTTTTAAATTTGGAGGTTTAAACGAAAATTTCAAAAACTTTGAGGGTTTAACTAAAATTTTTAATAATTTTTAGAGATTTAATAAGAACTTTTAAAATTTTTGAGATGAAATTTAATTAAAAATATTTAAATTTTTGAAGTTTAATATGAATTTTTAAAAATATTGAGGGGGCTAAATTGAATAGTTCAAGTTTTTTAGGGGCAAATTTTGAATTTTTTAAAATTTTGGGGTGGTCATGGCTCCTTCTAATCCTTTAAAGGATCCGCCTTTGCTGCTTAAGCGATACTAAGTTGCTTACTACCTGTACCAACAACGTCAATTTATTAAAAATTATTTGATTGCATGTTATTTTGGACAAAAATAAATTTGGTATATTTTTATGGAAAAGAACATTGATACACGGTGCCTTTTAGTTTTAGAGGATATAGTTTAAAGTTTAGGGGTTTAAGTTGTATGATTTAGAATTATGATATAAGGTTTAGGGTTTAGTTTTTTAGGGTTAGGGTTAAGAATTTAGGATCTAAATTTATATTGTAAATATACAGGCTCGTGTTAAATTAATTTTGTACAGCTTGTGTATTAAAAATTTATTATTTTTTATTTGGTATATTATTTTATTGAATTTATTGCTTTACTAACTATATATTTTTCTATATTTATTTAGTCTTTGAAGTTACAAGTTACAATTATAACTACAATCAAATATATCAGATTTAGTTTCCTAAATTTTACCTTTCCACAATGCTTTACTAAGTGTAACCGTCGTATAAAGTACGACGAGCAAAACTCAACTCAATTTGAAGAAAAAAATAAATTATTCGATCCAATCGACACAAAAAATTTAACTCAGTTTGTCTTGACATGTAATTTAAAAACTCAACTTGAAAAAATTCAAATAAAGTTTGAGTTATGAAATGAAATTTTGAATAACTCAAAATTTTTAATAATCAATTGACCAGTTTTCAAGTTCGAGTAGAGTCCCTCAATTCTTCCCGATATATCGTATATTGAAATCAATATGTATTATAACATTATAAATAATTACAATTAAATTTGTACAAAAAACTCAAAATTTGACTCGACTTCACTCGTATTTCATAAACCCGACTCGAATAACAAAATTTAAATAAAATTCGAATCATAAAATAAAAATCGTAAACTCGACTAACTCAAATTCTTTTATTCGACTCGATCGAGTGATCACTCTAGAGAGATATCAAATTCTTTTATTCATGTATGCCTAATGCAAGTAGGCATACATGAAGATATCAAAACATCATGGAATGAACATGAAAGGGGTGTATTGCAGAATATATATAGAGAGGGGGGAAGAGAGAGAGTATGTAAAGATTATCACTTGAGGAAAAAAATAAGAAGTTAATCTCAGCTATTTATTTTTCTTAATCAACGATTTAAAAAACAAGTAAAACTTAAAGAGTTTTACACTGTATAAGTGGATCTTAACTTAATAAATTAATTTTCTTGGTGAATTAATTTTATTAATAAATTATATGAGCTTATTTCGGGTGCGTATCTCATTAAAAACTTTCCTAACTTACGTATCTCATTAAAAACTTTCCTAACTTAAATAAAAAAAAGTACGCATATCTACTGGCACAACCAAAGCTCAAGGAAGCTTTGGGCCCTCTTGGGTTAAAAAAGATCATAGCAAGTCCTTTAATTTTTTTTTTAAAAAAATTGATTTGACCCTTTTAGATTTTAAAAAATTTATATTAAATTTTATTTTTTATGAATATTTTAATTAAATCCTCTAAAACTTTTGTTTGAGGCTCATTCAATTTTTTTGTTTAATAATAATTTAGTTCATATAAATTTAAATATTAGATAAATCAAGTATTACCCTTCAACTTTAAATTTTAATATTTAATAAATCCTCATAATTTTAAAATTTAATAGCGCCCGACATTCAACCGTCAAAATGTTAAAAAATTAAATTGTTCTTAATACGGTGGTTCCTTTCGTATATTATTTTTTAAGAATGACTCACTGTTGGTGATTGAACTTGCATTCACACTTGTTGTTGGCTAATTGGTTGTGAAATTATTATTTTAAATAAAAAAGTCAAAAAAACGAGGTTTCATTTGAATTATAAGATATTTTATTAGTCCCGACCGGAATTTTAGTCAATAGCATTGACTCAATATTAGGTGATAAATTTGTATATTACATAGATAAAGTAAAATAAGAGTGAAAAATTGGATGCTAAGAACATCTTCCTCTCTCTCTCACGATTTATCGTTTTTTAGGTCTACAATGCGTATAATTGCAGTATAGCTATGGTGCAGCATCAACCGAAAATGTTATAAATTATAAAATAAGGAATTGAAAATATTATATTTTTGTAACATTTTCGGCTGTGTCTCGCACAATATTGATACTTACAAAAACTTAAAATCTTTTCTTAAGTGATAAAAGTATCCGTACTCGAAGCTAAGTTTTAATATTTAACCATCAACTGAAAAATGTTATCAAATAATGTAAGATTTTCAGTTTTGTATTTCGTATCTTACAATATTTTCGGTTGGTGCCGTACAATAATTATACCGCACCTTACCTTACGTTATACACATTCGTTTTTTTTTTTCAATTGTACAAGTACAAAGTCATAGATAAGTACTACTAATTTAATTCAAAGATAAGAGATTAACAATTCAATTTTTTATTAAAATATAGGCGTAAATGGTGCTAATTAATCGAAATCGACATGCTTGATGTTTACTCCTTTGTTTTCTTGTGTTTTCTCTTGAAATAATCCTACAAGATTTTGTCTTTTTCTTGTGAAATTACAACATTTTTAATGAAAATTGAGGTGATAAGGTTTTTTTTTACCCATATAATGATATGATATTTTTTATTTCATAATTTGGGGTGTATTATTTTTATTTCATGAAATAAAGATGTTTGAATAGTGCAAAAAAATTAGCGAGAAGTGTAAACGATTTTTAGGAAAATGTCGAGAAGTGATGGCGACTTTGGACAAAATTATTCTAATAGTAAAATACATATGAAAAAGGGACGAGCCAAAAATACACTAAAGTCGTTTGAATTTTTGACGACTTTTAGAAGACGCCAACATTTTCTGACGAATTTTAAAATTACTATAACAATATATCTACTTTAAGAAATGAAGACAAACTCACCCTAGATCATAAAATAGAAAATTTCACATCATTATCCGGCTAGAAAACCAGTGATAAATTGAAACAAAAACAATAAAGATGTTTAATGTTGCTATCTGAACTCAACAAGTGGTTTCAGTAAAAAAATGAATAATATTCATCTTATAAAATCTGGATTTAAATCGTTTTAATCGTAAGTTATGTGTATATTTTTAAAAGATTAAATTATTTTTATGTAAATAAATATTATCTTATAAATACTTTAAGACTATTCAAATAAAATGTTGCTATCTTAAGTAGTCATGGCCCGCGACAAACATTTGTAGTTGACCTTGGAATTTTTAATATACAAAAAGAAAATAAGTTGTTTGATTTGATTTGATTTGATTTGAAGGACTTCATGGTACAACTTGTCGTTCACTTCCACCATTCTTAAATATTGCCTGCCACACATCACATGTGTGATGATAATCGATTTATCCTTAATTCTAAATAAATGTTAGATTAATTTGGTTTTATCAGAACTATGTATATAATATTATGATGAGTCTGCACGAGTACAAATGAACACTAATAACGATGAGCACCGATGAGCACTATTAATTTAATTTATAAAAATTAAAAATTTAAAAAACTCGTCGTATAATTATAAATTATTTAAAAATTAAAAGATAAATTAATTAAAATATATTGTTTTAATTTTAATTTTTTTTAAACATAAATCAAAATACTTATCTACCCCTAAATTACAAAACTCTAGTTTTTGTTCATTTGAAATTCAAGCTGCCGCCGTCAACTGCTTGTATCAACCAACCGCTCCAGCTCCTGCACCAAACACTAACACTCTTATGAACTCGGATGCTTGAATTTTGATTGTGCAGTGAGTAAATGTTCTTGCCAAAAAATTAGGGAGTAAGTGTTTATCGAATCAAACATTAATGTTTGATTGTGCACCACAAAGGTAAATGTTTGATTGTTCATTCGATAAACTCTTGAAATTTGATTGTGCAGGGAGTAAATGTCCTTGCCTATTGTTCATTCGAGACTAATGTTTCTCTATTTGCTTGCAGTGTCTGAGCAACTACGGTGATGGCAGGAGGCAGCGGCGGCTTGAATTTCAAATGAACAAAAATTATGGTTTTTTAATTTAGGGGTAGATAGGTATTTTGATTTATGTTTAAAAGAAAATTAAAAATAAAATAATATGTTTTAATTAATTTATTTTTTGATTTTTAAATAATTTATAATTATACAGTGAGTCCTTTAGATTTTTAATCTTTATAAATTAAATTAATGGTATCTTTAGTAGTACTCATCGGTGCTCGTCGAGCGTGACAAAATTTTTCATAATATTATTATATATTTTTAAGTTTTAATATATTTTTAAAGGTAGTTTTCTTACCCTACTATGCATGGAATTATTGTTTCGTATATAATCACCATTATTACTATTATAAAAAAATAGGAATATATGTTATTAAAATTAATGAACGAGTCATTATTCAGTAAAAATGTATACAAAAACTCATTTATAATCAGATCAAATTCAGACCTAATGCCAACCAAGAATAAGGTAAAGTCATTTGTCAATAACTTAAAGCTTGATAAACATATATAATCTTTTAAATTTCACGATTTTATCCATCTTTGTATGCTTACGCGGTAAAATGAAACTGAAATGATTTTTTTTTATTTGTAGTTGAGAAATTAAAATAAATTTTTAGACATGTTAACTGATAAAGTAAACAGGAGTCAAAAGTTTGATAGAATTTTAGTGGCTGTTTTGGTGATTATTATGATCTGAGCTTTGATGTGACTTTTCTAGTATGTTTGGTGATATGAAGAGTGAAAGATTGTGTTCTTTCTTCCGTTGCATGTTCTCTCTTATACAAGTGGGATCGGTGTCGTAATAGGATAGTCGTGACGTTATAATTAGACTAGCTATGATTTGACGTTTTAAATTTGTATTGTCATCGACAACTATCGCATAGTACTGACACGTAGTTGTTAAATATCGTTCGCTTGGATACCTTCACGGTTCGCAGGTTGCTCCTACTCATTCTCCTATGTGGGGCTCGCAGGCCATTTGCCTGTGGTACGTGTTTGCAGTCCTCAACACGTGGCGGTGTGTTTGTGAGAGAAATCATAGTTAAAGGACTTGTGGTATAATAAACTATTTATTTACATGTGGTATAATAAACATTTTTACCACATAAATGAGGATCAAGAGAGACCCACACATGTTCAATTGTCCGTTTCAAAGGTTACCTCAATTCTATAATTCCCTTCGAAAAGCTGTACTGTTTTTCCAACGATCAAACAAAAGCCATAAAGTTATAGTTTGGACGAAAATGTAAAGAACAGTGGATGAGCTTAGTAATCGTCTTGTCTATTTTACTAGGTATCGTGCAAGAAAACTAGCTAAGAATTAAGGAAAAGAGAGTCAATTAAAGTGGGCTCATTAGATATACTTCAACAAGGACATGACAGGGAGTGAAACAACATAAGAACATGTTCTTTCTCGATGGATGACATTTCTTTACAAATTGAAACTCCTATTAGTTAGTTGAGAATTATATGAAATGGGGTCCATGATTTGTCAACAAATGACAGAAAAAAAAAAGTGGGTGCATAATTCCATCAATTGACCCTCAACGTGAACCCCTACTATTAGGAACACATCGTTACTATGATTTCCTATTATATGCACTATAATCGGTAGTGCACCCAATTATTGTATAGGGTAGATTTAAAAAATTAAATTTAATAATTTACTGATTTACTAATTTAGAATATCATGTATAAATTACCAAATTGATTCTAGATTATTGTTGGGCGAGTAAACATGGTTTATAATAAAAGACCTATTGATGTTGAAGAATCAACTTATATCATGTAAATATATTTGAGAGATTAGAGCTATCTTATATCAATGTAGTTGTGTTTTAGAGAATAGATAAACTTACTTCGGTGAAATTAAGTATTGATAAGTGACAATTGTTGTAGAAACAAGCATGACTTTTATATTTTAAATCCGATTTAGAGTTTTAGGATCTTTGGCAGATATTACGAAATCAAAATTGTTTTAGGTTTCAAGTACTCAAATCAATTGCAACTTATCGAAAATAAAAAAAAAATCGAAGAGGAATTTAGATTTCAAGATAGTTTCAACCAAAAGAACTTTTACAAATGAAGATGATTACTCGGTTAGGAAAAATATTTTTGAAGGTTAACATGTTTATGTGAGAACTTAAAAGTATATTATTACCTTTCAATTTTAATTAAATTAAATTAAAATTGTAGTGTGGAAAAATTAAATAAAAAAGTTGGTTAAACTATTTGACATGAATGTCAATGTATTTAACCATTATTCTTTAATGAGACTAATAGACATACTTAAAGTAATTATCGAATGATAGTGTGTATACTTATTTTTTATCAGAAATAATTTAAGACTCCAAAACAAATAAAATAAAATAAAATAAAATAATTTAGTAACTGATTTTTCTTTTAAACAAAATATACTTAACTTTTAACAGCGGGCCAAAGTACCTACCATGCACAAGGGTACATTCTCCCATGTTTTCATGTGAGCCACTCATTAATACTCCTTTTTACTCGCATTTTAAAGATGGTCTATAGATAGAGCACTCGAAGTCTCGAACTCTTAGTTTTATAAATCGATGTCAAATTTTGATGATATGAAGAATAAGAAAGAAAACATTTATCTTAAGTTGCAGCAATAACTTAAAATGTTTGATCATATAGAATCTTATTGTCTAGATTTTATAGTACAATTACTAACCCTCCCATTCCCCCCATTATTTTCAAGGTTCAATGATTGCTATTGTATAAGCACTAAATGTAACCATGAAAAGACTTTTGGGTGGGTATGTTCATGTGCACAAACATATGTGATATTGGAAAACAAGCAAATGGTATGTTGCCTTGCAATCCTACATCAAATCAATTTCCCAATTGGTCAACTTTAGCTGTTGAAGGACAAGTGCATATTTAAGTTGAGCCACCCATAAAATTATGTACCACAAAGGTCCCACCATTAATGTTGTGGCTCAAAAGAGGCAGACTTTAAAACAATTAAAATATGTAATAATCACCTCAAGGGTTGAAATGAAGAAAAAGAGAATTGGAAGGGAATTATTGGAGATAAAAGAAAGCAGTTGGCATCTCCCCTAGATGATGAAAAGTAATTGTGTTCCATCCTCTTGTGTCGACCAATGCTTTTTGCTTTTCTCTGTGGTGGTGCGGTTTTCTTGGTCTTTTATTTCATTACGGAGATTATTGAAGACAATCAGCGTGGTTTGTTTTCCCAAGGAATAATGAAACAGCTATGTCTCACCAACAACCAATTATTATAGTGTGATGATGCACTATATTTTGTTTAAAAGTATTGACGTTGTAAATGGAGAAAATTGGGTTAAAATAGTTGCTCTCATAATGGGTCTCTGTAATAATTGATCTAAATTAATTAATCAATAAGTTAGATATCAGCAATTAAACAAAAAATAACTATATTTGTGAAATTAGTTTAATTTTAGGCAGATTTTAAAATAAATTATTTATATTTTTTCTTAGCTTTTTTATCTTGATTATAATAATTTCACATCTACTTGCCTAACATGAATTCGATTAAAAACCAAAGAATTATAAAATAAAATAGTATATTTAAGTAATTTGTTTTTTCTATAATACAATAAGTTTTTTTAAAAGGAATTGGGACTCGTTAAAAACCTAATTAACAACCGTAGAATATGCTGCGAAAGGGAAAAGAGTGCCCAACTATACAAGAAATTATTTACTTATTTTATTTAGTTCTATTTTTACTCAATATTTTTCAATTCTATTATTTAGTAGTGTTTTAAGTATTTACTCTGAACCTAACGAATGATTTCATTGAAATAGAATATGATGTTCATCTTAAGAGAACTAAGTTTGAACATGTATGTGTGCAAGGTATGTGCTTTGTCAAATGGTTAAGAAAAAATATGAACATACATTACCATACAATCACATCAGTATATTAAAAAAATATTTAAACTCTAGCTTAGTCTAAATTATTTTAAATTTGGTTTCAACCTAAAATGTAATATTGTCGACAAATAAACAAATGGATCTAGTGGTTAGGCATGTGATGTTTTGTCGGAATACCTGGGTTTGAAACTCAGCTTGATGCTTTTTTTTTCATCTAACCATTAAACCAATCATGGGTGACCAAAATGAAAGCATAGTATAATTTTAGTGGTCATTTTATAAATTTTTAAAATTCAAGTGACCAAAATGAAAACAATTATAGTTGAGTGAAAATTTGTTTAATTTATCCAACTTTTATTTCTCCTTTCAAAATTAATAATTCAATTTAATATTTTAATACACAAATTTAATTTTATTCCTAAAATTTTATAATCTTAATTCGATTCTCAACTCAAAATTCCTAATTCAAGCCATTGTATGGTTTTGGTCGGGTTGTGGTCATGTATTAATACATTTCATTTAAGTCTGCTCATATTTGTAAATGGCTAATATAAATCCTTTTTAGGTTCAACCATATTTTTCAAGAAGTCAAATGAGGTTGATGACCTTGAGTCTTACTAAGGTTCTAATAAGTATTTAATCAATTGAAGCAACTCATGTTAATTTTAAAAAACAATTTAAAATTATATTTATGTTATCTTTAATTTAATATCAATAATTTTCTGATATTTTTAAACTTAAACAATTGCATATATTTCAATGTTTACACTATAATATTATATATTATCACATATTTGATTTTTATGTGATATATAATATATAAAAATAACATAATATCATATAACTCGAGGTAAGCTCAATTCACCTTCTGAGTCACTGGATTTAATTATTTCTTATTCTTACTTAAAAAATTCTTATTCTTCAACCCCAACACATAATCAAACAATAACATAAATTCAAACACTTTGGCAGGGACGTAGTCAGGATTGAACATTAGGAGGAGAGGAATATTGAATTTAAAAAATTCAAGGGCTTTTAAGTATTTAAATTAAAAATCCGGGAAAGACGACATAATTTGTCTTATATTTAAACTTATAAAGGCTTAAATTGTTATTAGACCAAAATATTTGAGGGTACGAACGCATCTTTCTTTAATTCATTAAATATTTTAATATATTCTTGTATTTTTTAACTTAAATATTTATTTTTTATGGGAATTAAATACAAATATACCGAAAATATAAAATATTTAAGATTTATAATAGGATCTTGAGCCCAAAGAAACTATTGTTGAGTCTAATATTGGTCTACATCTTTATAACGTTCTAAGAATAGAATAATATATTTTGATTTGTAACTTTTTCAACAGTAATTCAAAATTAAGATCAATAGTGATATATAACATCACAGGAAAACTAAAATAATTATATTATACAAATCAATGTCATAAATATTCACAAACAAAAAATTATAAAACTCAAGTATGCACGAATAGGTGGGCTCTAATTAAAAATGATTCCCCTATCATTATCGCCTCTTGTGGAGTCGTACGGACACGTTATCTTACAAGTTTTTTAGTAGGGGTGCTAGTCGATCACCTCAACTCGACTCGTTACTTGTTAAGCTAGATAAATTTTGTTCGACTCGTGCTCGTTAAAAAAATCTCGCTGCTTGACTCAACTTGTTACTCGTTAAGCTCGCCAAAATTTTTACATTGTTTTTTAAATATAGGTAAAATCTAGTGATATGAACGTTTTAAAAATTTGAAACCCAAATTTTATGGGTAAATTATCTAGCAATTTGCTGAACGTTTTAAACATTTTTTTAAAATATGATTATTTGATCTTTATAAGATATTGGATGAAATTGGGTGGGAAATATCCGAAAATTGTGAGGATTCGAACCGATAGGGATGGGGAATAATCGAAATTTTCATCCATGGGCACGGGGAAGTTTTATCACCGAAGCTCAAATGGAGATAGGGACGGATTGCTATATTCAAACCGTAGGGATAACCAAACTGTAACGCCCTAGAACCGCCAAAATTTTTACCTTATTTTTTAAATATAGGCAAAATCTAGTGATATGAACGTTTTAAAAATTTGAAACCCAAATTTTATGGGTAAATTATCTAGCAATTTACTGAACTTTTTTAGAGTTTTTTTATTAGTATTTAAACTTATTGGAACACAATTTTTTAATGTGGCCGCTAAAAAATTATAAAATTATTTATAAAAAAATAACGATCTGCTCACGAACTTATCGAGTCAAGTTGGACCTTGCTCGACTTGACTCGCTAAAATCACGAGTCGAGCTTGATTACAAGTCGAGTCAACTCTAATCGAGCGTTAACCGAGTTTTGACCGAGTGAACTCGAATTGTTTGCGAGCTGCTCAACTCAATAAGTATCCCTAGTTTCAAGTACTAGATTTTAATTAGTGAGTATAACATTTGAAGTCTTTACTTTTCTTCTCATTAATTAGGCAAATACTTGTTCAAAAAAAATTAGGCAAATACTGACGTTGACATCATTTTAGGTATGATCAGCGGCGAAGTTACATGGGGCTCGCAAAGGTTTGGTCCTCGCGGTTTATCTTTATAATTTATTTTTTACTTTTATGATTTATATTTTTAATTTGGTTCTTTAAAATTTTAAATATAATTTATATTACATATTTTAATATTATAAAATAATTTTTATTTTAGTGGTAAAATGGATAATTAAAAATAAACTTGTTTTACTTGAAGTCGATATATCAAATTATTCTATTGACATTTTTAGCCTTGTTTTCTTTTTCTAATTTCTATCTTATAATAGTACTTTATTCTCAGTCTCGTTAACTTTTAATTCATGGCTTCACCCAAAGTTGGCCCTGAGGGCGGACAAGAGGGGTTTCCGCCCAAAGTACACTATTTATATTTTTAATTATATACGTAGTCTTTTAATTTAAATATTTATTAATGGAGTCTACCATCCCTAATTAAAATTTTATTTAGTCTAAACATTAATGAGTTTTAGTGTCATAATTGAGATTTTAATAATAGTTTAGTTTTTTTTAATATTTATTATTGGGGTTCATTTTTTCAATACTTGTTTGTAGCTTTATTTTCAATATTTGTTATTAGAGGCTCATTTTTTTTAATATTTGTTATTAAGGGCCTACTATTAAAATTAATTTTTTTAATATTTGTTATTAGGGTCAAATTTTTTCAATAATGTTATTTGAGGCCTAATTTTTTAAATACTTGTTATTAAAAGTTCATTTTTTTTTCTTAATATTTGTTATTAGGAGCTACTTTTAAAATTTAATTTTTCAATATTTTTTATTAGGAGACTGCTCTTAAAATTTATTTTTTCAATATTTGTCGATAGGGGTCTAAATTGTTAAATACTTGTTATTTGTGGTCCGATTTTTTTAATATTTGTTATTTGAGGTTTAAATTTTTTAATACTTATCATTAGACATTCATTTTTTTCCAAATATTTGTTATTAGGGGCATACTCTTAAAATTATTACTTTTTAATAACTGTTATTAGGGTCTTACTCTTAAAATTTATTTTTTTAATATTTTTTTATTGGGGCCAATTTTTTTCAATAATTGTTATTAGATATTCAATTTTTCTCAATATTTATTATCAGAGGCTTATTCTTAAAATTTAAATTTTTTATTTCAGGCATACTCTTAAAATTTATTATTTTTTAATATTTATTATTAAAAATATACTCTTAAAATTTAGTTTTTTCAACACTTATTATTAGGTGCTTAAATTTTTAATTTGTCTCGAGCCTCCAAAATTTCAGCACCGGCCCCGGCTTCGCCTCATTATATAACGAAGAAAAGTTGATAGTTTTGTAATGGAAATTGACCTTTGAAGAGAGCTTAGGAGAGTGGCAACAAACAGTCGATTTTTTTATCATCTTATCTGAAAATTTAGTGAAGTTTAAATTTTCATCCATCCTCGAAACTGAAGTATATAATACATATATTTGTATGTATAGTTGTGGACTTGAAATGTTGGGCTAAGGTTTATGGGCTGGATCAAATGAATAACAATATTCACATTAGTAAAAATAATATTACTAAATTTTATATAATAATAAAAATAACTTAACTAGATAAACTCATTTTTTCTCTCTAAAAACTAAATAAAATTCATAAAAATATTGAAATAGATTTTGTATCTGATTAATTATACTTATTATTTTATGTTGGTTATTATTTAAATAATATTACAGTTATAAATCAATTAAAAGTAATGAGCTTAAGGGTGTAACAAGTCTTTGAACTTTTGAAAAAAAAACAATTAAGCCATTGGACTTTTATTGCACCCAATTAAGCTCTTGAACCAAGAAATTTAATCAATTAAGCCCTTTGATCAATATTGACCATTAAATCTTGACAGTTTTTTCTTCAGATATTACCGGCACATGGTACACTATAGTTCTATCATGTTGCATTTACAAAAAAGATCAAAAAGTATTTTTTATAAATTTAATAAGTTTTTTTAGAATTTTTATAACATTTAAAGAATTTTTAAATAAAATAAAAAATTTCTGAAAACTATCAAGTGGAAACACTGTGACACAATGTATTGCAACAATAGATCGAACAAAACTATTCAAATTTAATGGTCAAAGGGCTTAATTGATTCAGTTTATTGGTTTAAGGGCTTAATATTTTTAGCACTAGAAATAAATGCACTAGCATCAAGCCGTTAATATTTTTCATTCAAATAACATATAAAGAACATCATTGGGAAGCTAGCATTTTTTATTTCCAAATTTGTCTAGTTAAGTTCAACGTCTAATCATTCGCGTTTTGTTAGATGTTGGCCAGAAAAGCCAATTTTTAGTTTAACATGTGATGTTTCCATCACAAAAAATGTTTGGTGTTCATTATATTTAATACATTAGACTTAGGGTTAAGTAAAAAATCAACCGAACAGGACATAGTATTTGGACGGTTAATGGAAACTTAGTTTAAATGCTATAATTACTCGAATTGAACTTAATTTTTATTTAATATATAATTAGTTTTTATTTTTTATATTGAAAACTATAGCTATGTCATATAAATTAATTGTTGGTCTAGCGTGAAGAGACATTAGACTCCTTAAACAACATCTAAAGTTCAAAATTTTGACGTTATAAATTTATTAACCAATAAATCGAATATCGAAAACTATATAAAAAAACAAAACAAAACAAAAACTAAGAAATAAAAAGGATAATAAAGTCGTGCAAAACAGCTGCCTTGTAATCTCGAAGCCTTAAAATTCAAAGGGATAACCTTACATATTAAGACATGTATCTCTTCTCCTTGAATATATTGTAATATTTCTGGATAACACAATGTCAATTTACATCGTGATTTTGACAGGGTCTTCTATATGTAACATTTTTATTGTTAAGAATTTCAGGTCAAAGTCTAAGGCTGACAAAAAAAAAAACAAACGAATTAAGGACCAAAGTGATGCCAAATTGTCAATCATATACCATATTGTACACGGCAGTTAGCATAAATCTGAAAATTTTAATATTCAAAAAATATATGAAAGTTTTAAACTTTTCCTCCAAATTTAATCTCTCGCTACAAAGTCACTACAGGTTAAAGTACACTACAAGTCCCTATATTATATAAAAAGTCTATTTCAATCCCTCTAATATACATTGAAAAAAGTAAGTATTTTGGTCCAACATGTTATGGTTAGCTGACTTAAATATGTTGGTTTATATACTTTTTAGGTCCTTGTCAACTTTGAAATTGAACAAATTGGTCCATCTTAAAAAAGAAATAGTAATTTTGTTCATGTACATTTTGAAAGCGAGCGGAGAAAAACGATCTACGAAAATATTGACATTTTTGCGTTAGTACATGATACATGTCCAATTGTGATTTAATAGTTTTTTTAAAATAAAATAAAAAGTGAACTCTATACAAATTATAATCTAGAATGTAATATGAAAGGTATTTTTATGTGTTATTTTTTGGTGTGATTGCAAAAACTAATCTATGTTGATGTTTAACTTGTAATTATAATATTATTGTAAAGAAACAACGGAATTTAAAGTTAGAATAAGACTTAATTTTGCATTTAGATTTTATAAGTGTTTAAAAATTTTATGTAAAAGTTCACACAAAAATATTTTGAGAGAGATTAAGTTGCTTGAGTTCAAAATTGAGATGAACCTAGAGAGTGTTTAAACCAAAATATTTAAGCCAACTAACAATATCATTAGCGTTTTAGTCCAAAATGTTAATTTTTAAAACGTACAAAGACTAAAATATTATCTTTTATAGTAGAGGGATTAAATTGATTTCTTCAAGTATAATATTGTAAAAGACTCTAACCGGTACCGCAAGTATAAAAATTATATAAATTCTACTCTTTGTGAAGTTAAAATCTAACTATGATAAAATATTCTTACATCGAAGAATATGTATATGCAATATTTTCTTTCTTTCCCTATCTCAGTTGACAAACATGCATCATCTTGCAGATTCCGAAATTCTAATTTTTTAACATTAGAACTTGAAGGGATTAAATTTGAAATTTCACCATTAAAGAATTACCCCCGTTGGTTCCTATGGACCGACTTTTGCATGGTTTTACGCGCATTATATATATAACCTGATCGATTCTGCGTTGGAAAATTATTCATTTGACCAATGAATTATTCATAATTTGTGTTGGGAGACTTTTCCAAGTCAATATGGGTTCGCTTTTGTGCTGTATAAATTCATGAATTTTGTATCCCAAAACTCACAAAACAATTAAGTTTGCAAACTGAACAACACTTTTAAGACACAATTTTTCTTATTTTGATCTATCGGGAAAAAATATGGGTTTATCGAAGCTAGGTGCTGTGCCATGGCTGCTAGGGATTTTGTTCCTATGTAGCCTTTGCATGGCCGATGTCCATTACTATGACTTCTTAGTAAGTATTTGTTTATTTAGGTTTGCATTACTTCTTATATTTTATTTGTATTCGAAATTTGATGTGCATGATTCATATTTAGGTTCGAGAGTCGAATTTTACGAAGCTGTGCAATACGAAACCAATGTTGGTCGTAAACGATAGTTATCCGGGACCTGAGATTCGGGTTCACAGGGGAGACACTGTGTTTGTTAATGTCCATAATCAAGGATCCTATGGCTTTACCATTCACTGGTAATAATAATTTACGTTTAACTCTTTTGATTTTTCATTTTTTGATGCAATGTTTTTAATGAATTGGTTGAATGCTAATAGGCATGGTGTGAAACAACCGAGGAATCCATGGTCGGATGGTCCCGAGTTTGTAACGCAGTGTCCGATTCAACCAGGAACAAACTTCACCTACGAAGTTGTATTATCCGATGAAATAGGGACTCTCTGGTGGCATGCTCACAGTGATTGGACCCGTGGCTCCGTCCATGGCGCCTTCGTCATTCTACCGGCAAAGCACGAAACTTATCCGTTCCATCCTCCTCATGCTGAACAGACAATTATACTCGGTAAGGGATCTACTTACACGCTTTCATAACTTTTTGTACGATTAATCCGACCGACTGTCTTATTTGATTTTATTGTGTGTAGAATCATGGTATAATGGAGACTATCTACAACTTCTCCGAGATTCAAATTTAACCGGCCAAGCTATACCCGCACCGGATGCTTACGCTATCAATGGGCATTTAGGGGACAATACCGGATGCAACGGTACGTATAACTAAATTCTATCATTTTCATTATGTCAGGCCACAGCGCAACGTTGCGACCGCAATTTAATTATAAAGAGATTTCTTCGATGTTGCAGATACGATATTCCGAATGGAAGTTAATCACCGGGAGACATATCTCCTCCGCATCATCAACGCTGCAATGAACGAAGACAAGTTCTTTTCCATTGCGAACCACACCCTCATAGTGGTTGCACAAGATGCCTCCTACGTTCAAAGGTTTGCAGCCGACTATATAATGATCAGTCCAGGACAAACCATGGATGTTTTGGTCCACGCAAACCAGAATATTGGCCAGTATTACATGGTCATGAGGAATTTCCACGACAGTGCTGCTCGATCGAACAATAATATCACTACCGGTGTTTTCCGATATAAGAACAGTGTTGGCGGATTGAATATTAATGCTTCCTTAGTGAAATTGCCACTCCCGGACGACTCGAACGCTACAAGTAGCTTCGTGAGCCGAATTAGGAATGCAAGAGTCAGACAGAACCCGCGGTTGATTGTGCCTAGACGCATCGATAGACGTGTCTATGTCGCAATCGCCACAACCTCCATTAATTGCTCCAACCCGGAGTGCCTTGCGGTTTCTCCGACGAGATTCACCGCGGCGATGAACGATGTAATCTTTCAATTCCCACGTATCGACATTCTCCAAGCATACTACAACAGGAGCATCAACGGTGTTTTCACCAAAGATTTCCCCCTTGAGCCACCCGAATTCTATAACTTTACCGGAGAATTGAGCGGTATCAATCCGAATGTCAGTATGGGGACGAGAGCCGTCACGCTAAATTACGGTGAAGCAGTCGAGATTGTCTTCCAAGCAACCCAGTTCGGTGCCGGAGGAAGTCATCCACTTCATTTGCACGGCTTCAGTTTCTATAAGGTGGGGACTGGTTCAGGCAACTTCAATAATGTGACCGACCCTAGGTCGTACAACCTGGTGGATCCGCCGCTGATTAACACCGTGCATGTTCCCGCTAGAGGATGGGTTGCACTCCGGTTCTTTGCAAAAAATCCCGGTAAGTTTTCGTTAATCAAAGTAAAGAAATTAAAACTTTTTTAGCAAGTTAAGTGAGTGTTAACTGCGTGACACGGTTTAACGGTGAAAGTGATTTAATATTTCAGGTGTTTGGTTTATGCACTGTCACTTGGAAAGGCATAGTAGCTGGGGTATGGACACGGTTTTCATCGTGAAAAATGGGGCCACCGCGGAAACAAGCATCCGTCCACCGCCGACCACCGGCATGCCTGTTTGTTCTTGAGCTTGGAAGAAAAAAGTAGCATTAGTGTATGAATAACTGGTATCCGTAGTGTCAATAAAACTATTTGATTATTTTTTTTAACAAATTATTTGATTTGTCAACAAAATAATAAAATGAAAGTGTTCCTTCTGTCAAAAGATTTATGATTATTGAATATATTTTATTATTATTCTAAATTCCTATGATAATATCAGCATTCTTTTAAGTCGGATCTATTACTCAGAACAATTCCTGATTTACTATAGAAAATATTAAACATTTGAAATCATTAAGTGATCTAGAAAAAAAAGATGATGTTATTCTTTCCAGTTGATCCGAGTTCAAACAACATATTCTACAAACGTGCATGAGTTCATTTAAAATTGAAATTAAATATTTAATTAAATTCCACTACTACTAATATATTTAAGCCTGGATATAAAACTTAATTTTAAATGTGGACCAAGGGTCAAACCCAGTTGTAAAAGCCCAACAAATAAAGAGGATGGCCTACTCCGAATATGTCCAATTAAATCTAGAAATTAACGGGCCGAGAATCCCCCAAAAATTTCGGCCGTAAACAATAACGTGACTGATAAATTGATTATTTTATTAGGTGACACATTCATATAAGAGTCATATTGTATGAATTTAAACATAATTTTGTTATTTTTTATAACTTTAATAAAATTATTTGTTGATTAATGATGAGACGTGATTTATTGATAATGTACAGAATCATATGCTATAAACCCACATTTTATTTTATTGAAATGATAATTAAATATTTTTGAAGTTATAAGAAACATTTTTTTAAAATATGATTATTTGATATGTATAAGATATTGGATGAACTTAGGTGGGGAATATCCGAAAATTGTGAGGATTCGAACCGATAGGGATGGGGACTAATCGAAATTTTCATCCATGGGCACGGGGAAGTTTTATCACCGAAGCTCAAATGGAAATAGGGACGGATTGCTATATTCAAACCGTAGGGATAACCGAATCGTAACCCTCTAGACCCGCCTATACGTTACCACATATCTTAGGAATCACATTAGGGTCACAAGAGCAACCCACGGTAACAATCAACATAAAAAATATTTTTTTCTTAAAACACTTATTAAACTGTAACGTTAACTTTTGTTTAAAATATCCTTTCAAAAAAATCATTCAAACATATAACAATATTTTCAGAAAACGTATTACATACACTATCATGAAATAATACATGACATACATGCCCACTAACCGTACCAGTACCGTACTCCAAAAGCGACACCGAGAGAACTCTGAACATTGATGTCGGTCATTACCATGATGGATTTCTTTTAACCTGCGATGGCAAAAACGATGTGAGCTTGAGAAATCTCAGTAATACAGAACTACCAAGAGATGATAAAGCACGGGTAGGTATATGGCAAGCGTAACACTATCATGATGTACTGAGCAACAACAAGCTCAAATTACGATTCGATAGTTCAGTAAGGCATTATAACAGAAGGTAACAGTGGTTCTTTATTTGGTCACACGAGTATCAAGAGATATGTCTATAGCTGGAGATTCATAAGAGATTTAGATTTCAGAAGTTGAAATAAGGTGTTTAGTGTGGTTCATTAAACGCAGATTGGAAGCATACTGAGAGTTTCAAACTTTGGTACATTAGTTCAGTATGGTAGAATTATAGAAGGAACATAAAGTTTCATTTTAATTACCTGACTACCCTCCAACCATACACCAATATGCAGTATCCCAGAAAGACTTACCCTAGGCCTATTGGGCGTAGGAGCTTAGGTATAGAAGAACTTACCAGCGCTGAGCCTACATAACTTCAATCATATCCCGGATAGTATACCCTAGATAAAATCAATTTTTATCTAGTAAACAGTGATAACAGAAAATGTGTAACATATATATTTGTATCAGAAGACAGAAGCTAAGAATTGTGCTTTCATTACGGATAGCAAAGTTCTACTTTTAATTTAGAGCAGGTAGTTTTGGTTAAAAACGGAGAAAATACTCATGAACACATGGAGTCCTCTATATGGTCCAATTTATTTCTCGTAGTTGGTAAATATCAGGAAGAGAACATTGGACATCTGACGATTTTAGACTAATTTCATAACGAGGTCCCTATGAAAAAGGGGATTCAGTACTATCGGCTCAAACCTGACACTCGAAAGTTGATACATCAGGATCATTGAGATTTCAGATATATTATGAGTGATCCAATCATTAAAGCCTACGAGGGCATTATGGCCATTTTGACCTTAATGAGTAATTTGGTAATTTAACCCAACAAGGTATAAACGGTGATGCACATAATTTAGGAATTCTGGTTGCTCACCAGGTTTCTAAGTCCCTTTGAATTAATCGGAACCCATCAATACAGTGTTTAACAAAATAGTTCTCCTTCACCAATCAACCACTGAACATTCCACGAGAAGTCAAACATGTATTCAAGCGATATTTCCCAAGTATTCGAACAAGTGCATTACACCCGAACTCAATCCATGGCATCAAAAGTACCTTTAAAGAACAGGTTACTCTTACTATTAACTATGTACTTTCTCCAAATAAATCGAACCCACCTTCATATAGTATTCTTCCAATATCACTTTAGTACCGAAAACGACCAACAAACACAAATCGTGTATTACCACTTTCAGAGCCATTACATTTGTTTGGCTTTATTGGTATCTCTTATTCCATGTCTTAGAGGTATTTTCAGTCATTTTAGTATTCGAAGGTATTCCAGACACTTCGATGCCCAAAGGTGTTTCAATTATTCTGAGCCTATTCATTCATTTCAAAACTCGAAGGTATATCCATCATTTCAGTTAATTTGGCAATTAGTGTCTGAGGATATTTCAGTCTTTTCTTTCATTACGGTCATTCCGATCGATTCTGCCTTACTAGTAATTCCAATCATCTTAGTCATTTAAATCAATCCAATCTTTTACACCACTTTGATTAATCTAGACATGCAAATGGTTTTCCGTAACATATCTTTAGAGATTCATTCAGAAATTCATAATCCAAGGAATTCCAAGTAATTTACAATTTCGAAGGTACCTTTGTTATCATAACTTTCCAAGCAAAACGGGGTTTTCAAATGAATCAATTGTTTTACCAAATCTAGTGTAGATCCTAGATCGCTTTCATTGTCAGGGGTATTTTGTCATTTCTCATCCAAGCATTCTGAGCGATAGATCTTTTATCAATAAATAATCTGAATTAAAAGTTTCGAGGTGAATTGTTTTATCAATTAATCACTAAACTTGGATTACTTACCGATCATCAATTCCATATTCGAGTCATTTAGGTCTTATCCAAATTACTATCTTTCTATCGTAATCGGTATGAATTTAAAATATTCGGGCATTAATCAATTCCATTCATGCATTAACCAATACCAACAAGTTTTGTAAAGCATAAGGAGGTAGTAAAGTATTACCTTAAATCCTTACTATATCAGTCGACCCTTGAAACGACATTCGAACACTCTGGAACATGAACTCAACGTCATCTACCTCTCGAATACGAAGATATATGAATACCTTCAATTAAACATAATCCATAATCAATCCTTAGCTTGATCACAATTCTTAAACTGAAAAACTAAATACATGCATTTTTGGGTTCAAGGTCATATTCAGAGGCTTTTGGGTCAAAATTTTGCAAAACATACTTCAAAAATGGACTCAGAACGCGGTAAAACATATAGGGATTTTCAGAAAATTTAACTTTTTTATTAAAGTAAATGGTCAAAGTCAATGCTGACATCAACAGTCAAGGTCAATGCTGATGTCAGCAGCCAACTAGGATGACTCGAATGAGTTAACTCATTAAGTTGACTCGGTGAGCTGGCTCGGATGAGTTAACTCGGTTAGACGAGTCAGGCTGAACTCGGATTTGGGTTAGACTCGGGTTATCGGGCCAGTTAAACGGGTTGGGCAGGTTCGAAAATGGGCTTATAAGCAGACCGGCCCAAGAAAAATTATGACGGGCTTAACAGTCGGTTCAATGGGCTAAACGGAGTCTGACCAAATCAGTTTAGAGCTGAACCGGTTTGGTTCACAAGCGAACCGGCCAAGTAGGTTGGAACTTGCCGGCAACGGCGCGTGAATACCACGCACGGCCTGAACGGCCAGAAAACACTAAAATAACGCCCAAAACAACCACAACAAATCTTTAAGCTTTAAAAACTTAGAATTAGGTCAGGATCTTACTGGACTTACCCAAAACTAAGCAAAATGGTTGAATCTCTCGTAGCTCCGACGAGGCTTCAAATGGTATCAGTCAGATGATCGGCGACCGGTGTTACGCTCGCCTTGACACAGGGAGTTCTCGAATGGTGGCAGCACGACGAAAAGACAATCGAGGTGGCCAGAATCTTTGAATAACGGAGGCGGGGGAGTTTGGTTCTCGTTGAACCTTGGAAACATTCCTTCCCGGCTAACGGCGACACCTAAGAGCGAGTGGGGAGAGGGTTTTTGGTCAGGCGGAGGCGGCGGTCACGCTGACAGTGGCGGTGAAAGCCACGGTGCGGTGGTGGAGGAGATTAGAGACAACGACCGGTGAGGGAAGGGAAAGGTCGAAAGAGGGGGGAAATCTGGGTATTTCAGATCCAAATGATGCATTGATTAGGTAGTTGAGGTGTCAAACTTTATTATCATTAGTAAAATTAAACTAGAGCAAACAAGAACCAAGAGTAGCTTTGGCTCAATTGGTTAAGGCTTAGGCTTACTATATTAGAGGTTAAGGGTTTAAACTCCTTTCTCATTTTTATATCTTTATTCATTTTATTTTATTTATGAAATTGGGGTGTTACACGAACTATAACTATATTATTATTGCTTTAACTTTCTCTTAAATTTAGTCATACTTAAATTTCTCAACACGTTTCTATTTTAATTTTTAGATATAAGTTAAAATACTCGTCTAAATCTTCCCTCAACACAATACATTTTCAATCTTAATCATCTCGTAACTGCTTCTAATCGAAGTATTCAAATTTTATATTTTAAACTAAATTCGTGTTATGAGTGATAATATGTTGCAGATCTATTGGATCAACGCATATTAGATCAACATCGGGTTTGGGTCAGATACCTGCGATTCATATTGGCTCACTGATCAAAACCATGTCCACCAAGTATGAAGACTGTGTGAGCGATCTACATCAGCTTAAATAGGGCCGGTTGTTAGGCTATAAATAACAAATAGTTGCAAAGGGAATTTTTATGCAAAAACTTGATGTGTGAATTGGCTCTATTTTCTTATCCCTTTCTATCTGTAATACTTTAGCTTTCGTTTTGAATAATTAAACAAACATTTCTTCTTCTATTTCATCTCTATTCATAACAATTCGCCATTTATTTTGGTCAATAAAATAATAAATTTGTTTAATTTTTTTGGAATGAGATTTCTTGAACACCGCGGGATCCGCGTGAGAAAAGTACGGGGATAAAAAACCGTAAAGCATTTAATAAAATTTCTCAAAACTATAACCGCAAAGGTTAGAGACGAAATGGAAAATGCAAAACAGTCTCACCCCACCCGATTCCCACCCCTAATAAGATACAAATAATGAGTTTGAATAAAAAATAAAATTTTGACATATTCTTTATGTCACCATCACTTACCAAATATTTAAGTTTTCTTTTGACTTTGTACCAAATAAACATACAATTAAGTATTTTTAAAAAAATAATTATAATATTAGTTGGGGATTTAAAACTCATACAAAGATATTAAATATATTGTAATTATTGGTATGTAAATATAAAAAATTTACATTTATATTGTCTTGATTTTTCATTTTATTTGATATATTCATATGTAACATGTGTTAAAATATGAATACGAGATATAACCTTTCATTGATCTTCTGAGCAAGCACATTTGGTTGGTTGATCTAACTACTTATATTTGTTTTCTCATATTTTTTTAAGTCATAGGTTTTAGACCTTCTATGCGCACTTTCATTCATTTTCCTAGAGCATTCCTTCCCCTTCTCTCTAGATAGTATTAGAATTAGGATTTATCAAAAAAAATCTTTCAATGACCTTCTAAATACAAAGATTTAACCAACAACTAATTGTTCTAGTAGAATGAGACGCTAATTCTCTTAAGCAATATCAGGGGTTCGCGTCCTAACGTTAAGAATAAAGTAAATTGAGTTGGGAGGATTACCCTCATAAAGGACATATGCAATACCCAATCCGGCTTATTCAGCTAAAAAATTAGATATAGATGGATATAATTAAAAATGCTCGAATACAACATATAATGTATTCAATTATCACATCACATCCAATATTAAATAACATAGTTGGTAACATATATGATCGGGGTATTGCAATTGTGGCTGTGAATCCAAGACCGCTATTTCGAATTATGATGTCATTGTCTTTCTAAATCATGTGTACGGACTTCGTCTTCTTCCCCACATAACGGAACTCTCGACATCGATCCCTCTCTGCTAAAAATTGTCTGAAAAGAACCCAAGGAGTTCCTTCTACCAAGGGAATATCCAGCTGAGGAATCGACGACCGCCATGGATGGACCTTCACGACTCTCGGGTTTAACCCGCGGCTTGGCCTCGATTCGACAAAGAGGACAAGTTGAATGCAAAGACAACCACTTGTCTATACACTCGGCATGGAAGATATGCCTGCAGTTCGGTAAAACTCTGGCCATGTCTTCATCTTCCAACATGGTTAAGCAAACCGAACACTCGGTTGACTTACCGTTATGATAAACTTCACCGACTTGGGTGGTTTGTTTGAACCGGAATATGGGCAACTAGTTGATAATCACGGGATCGAGCGGCGTGTCACTGCCACCGGACTGGAGTAGGCCTAAGCTACTCATGCGTCCGAGAAACGCTTGACGGCGGCTGTGAGCTTGGCGTCTATGCACGCAGCGTAAATAAAGACGAAATGTCACTACAAGGAAAACAACGGTTGATCCAGAAATAAAGGAGACGAACAGGAGACGGTTGATAAGGGAACCCGCATCGTCCGCCACGATGGTAGGATGGAGGCGGAAGTTGTTGAATTGGAATTCGTGTAGCGGAAGCTTTCAAATGTGGAATGGGTAGGCAGCTGGGTTTCAATTTCATAGTTGAAATTACAAATAGTCGCAATTTTTTATTATTTAATACGTCATTACGTATAAATTTACGTGTACTATCGTATACTTATCTACTGAACTTTAATTAAATTTCCTTGACAGACTGTTGCTTAGCAATTGAATTTTTATATTTTTTAAGGTGTTCATTAAAACGAGTTCAGTAATTAATTCTTTAATATTTTTATTGGTTTATATAAGTGATTGACGCTAACTACATATTTTTAAGTTGTTTCATATTTAGAATAGGCTTAAGGGTGTAAGAAGTTTTTGAACTTTTAAAAAAAATTAATTAAGTCTTTGAACTTTTTTACACCCAATTAAGCCCTTGAACTAAAAAATATAATCAATTAAGCTTTTGAATTAAGAAGTGTAATCAATTAAGCCCTTTGACCAATTTTGACCATTAAATTTTGATAGTTTTATTGATCTGTCGATGCAGTGCGTCGAATCACAATGTTTCCACTTGACATTTTCAGAAACTTTTTTATTTTATTTAAACATTTTATTAAAATTTATAAAAATTGTAAAAGACTTATAAAATTTATAAAAAAAAGTTTTGAAAAAAATATGTAATTGTAATATTATAGAATTGTAGTGCATCATGTGTCAGTAATATATAAAAAAAAAAACTTTCACGATTTAATGGTTAAAATTGATCAAATAACTTAATTGATTTAATTTCTTGGTCCAATAACTTAATTGATTTAATTTTTTTTAATTCAGAGACTTAATTTAGTACAAAAAAATTTAGAAATTTAATTAATTTTTTTTTAAATTTAAAAATTTATTACACTCTTAAACCTTTAAAATAATTATCAAACTTTTAATTGCTAAACACTTGGATATAGATGTGGGTATTGCCATAATAGAAAGATGTACCTACGGCCTTTTGAGATTTCGTGATGCACTTTTGTTATGCAATCTTAATTATATATTTAGATTTTTAATAATCTGTCATTTTACCGTACAATTAACTTCCCCAATCATTTGGCTATTGACTTGATTTTTGATACACCGGTTTATTTGGAAACGGATAAAAAAAAACCAAGACGCAATTATTTTAAAATATTAAAATTGATAATATAAAAGTATATTTACTTTAGAAAAAAACTATCAATGTAATTTTTCTAATAACTTTGAAAAAGTAATTTTCTTCTTCCCCAAGTTATATTGGTCATGTTGCGGATAGTAGATTACACTAACTAACAACTAATAATATTAATTGATTTAGCTAGTGAATTATATTAGTTGATTATATAAAATTGTTTGGTAAAATTAATTGATAGCTGATAGTTGTTTGATTATTTGAACAAGCAAAATGACATATAATAACGTAATTATATTTGATACTTGTTTGAATAATTTATTAGTTATTAACATATTGCACACATTACTTTAATTAGATTATAAAATTAATTTTTAATATCATTACTAAGTATATATAAGAAGGTACATATTAATTTTTATTTGTGAAATTATCTTTTTAATATAATTTTAATAATTATTAAATTTAGATGTATATATTGTTTTCTTATCTATGAAATTATATTTTGAATATAATTTTATTAATTATTAAATTTATATGTATTTATTAGTTTATATATTAATTTCTTATTTATAAATTTATTTTTTAAAAATTGTATTAGTTAATCAAATGTATGTTATTTATAGAAATTTTTATAATTATCATGACAAAATAGTCTTTGCAAATCTTTTATTCAAACCTCTAACTCTAAAAGCTCCTAAAAGAATTTTTTTTAAAATAAGAGGTTTCACCTCAGTCCGCTATTACAATAATTTATTTACCAAACATCTAAATTAGTATATTTGACTGGTCAAACCTCTAAAAATGCTTCAAACCTCTAATTTTAACTCAAAAAGTTGTTTACCAAACATGGTCATAATAATTCATGTTATGTAATACGAATTTTCACTTAGGTATTATTTTATTTATTTTCTAATATTTTAAATAAATTGATGTGATTTCTTCAATTTTAAAACAAACAATAATTAACTAATAGGTTGATCCAAGTGATAAGCGGTTTAGTATTGTTGAAGTATGTCTCGAGTTTGATGTCTTGTGCATGCAAAAAAAATTTGCTAGAAAACCCATCCACCAACATTATGTGTGCAACATAGGTCGGTCCGTATTAGTTAAAGCGAACACAAACAATAATTAAATGCTTCAATCTTAATGGTATAAAAAAACCAAATTGCCTAAATTTAAAATAATTGTAATATAAACTAATTCAAACTCAAAAATAGTTTAAAAGAACATTGCGAACTAGAAGTCCCTCAACTTTAGTTATTAGTATTTTTTTTTTTTTGATAGAGTAGTTATTACTATATTTTTATATTTAAGTAGACTCATGCTTTTATTTATTTTATGCTAATCCAAATTGTTAGGCCAAAAATTCAGCAGCTCAGCTCACCCGCAGACTAGGATTTTTTTTTTTTTTGGCACATAAACCGCAGACTAGGATTAGGTCTATGCGAACATAGTTTATTTATTTTACATAAAGAAATACTTCTACATAGCTTTTCTTAACAAACAAATTATATATATATATATATATGAATAACCATCGATATCTAGTATATTACTTGATTAATTCAGATCGCCGGATCGGATACTGCACATGTCTATTATGAGGTGATACCCTTAACTAAATTGTTTGATTTACAACGACATAATTCAAACGGCTGACCTTGTTTAATGGATCTAGTGTCTCATCTCATTAGACTAACCGGTTGTTGGTAAATTAGATATATACTTTAATAAAAAGGAGTTTATGGTCTATGGAATAAAATGTTATTTGAAAACAGATTTTACAAAAAAAATCTCGTATTATTTATTTCTTCTTTTCTAATTGTTTATTAATTTCATATTTAGTTTCTCAAATAAATAAGATTAAAATTGGGCTGAGAAATAAGTTGTTAAAGCTTGTTTGATGAAAGTAACATGAAAAGGAAAGAAGGGTTTTTACTTAAACAGTTATATGTCATGGTTAGGGACAAATTTGACGAAAATGACAGAGGAGAATGGTAAAATTGATATAAAATTAATATTTCAGTTTAAATGTGATAAACAAAATGTTAATATTTCCCAACCAATAGGAATAATAATACTTCAAGAATATAACAAAGAGTTGAAGAATTTGATTTAATAATAATAATAATAATAAAATTGTCATCATTATTATTTGAATAACTTAAAGGTAATTATAAAATAATATCTATTCATAAATATTCTTAACTTTTGACAATGCGCATTCACTATATAGACAAAGTGATTTAAGTAAATAGAATTAAAATCATTACAAATGTGATAAAATCGTCAAAAATCACGTGTTAAGGTAATCTAAAATTAATTAGGTGGTAACGAACTTCCAAATACAAAAATAAAATTAAATATATTCGTATTGTGTATATTACCTTTTTTTCGGTGGAAACATGAGTTGCAGCAGCACCATATTGGTGGTTTGTGTCAATTTCACCGTGGCATCCGCCGTTGTATTACTCTTTCTTGGCACATGCTGCATTCCAGCTTCTATTACATAGATCCTGAATGTGAAAAATTAAGGAAGAACATCCTTTCCGAGCAGCTTCTATCGTGTATATACTTTATTCAACCTTTACATTTTTTTGAATAATTTTAATGTAATTACAAGGTAGTATTTGTTTTATATTTTTTAATTATTTAATAATACACACACAACTTTACAAATAAAATTATTCGAACTCGAGTCTCCAAAAATTAACATCATATTTAACCCTTGAATTTGAATCCACATAATATAGAGAGCAACATTATAATCAGATCATCAGTTCTAGGACTAAATCAACGAACACGAACTCTATTTAGGATATGTTATTGTATCAAGGTATTGTCAGTGGGGCTTCAGAAGGGGAGCACCATGAGCGACTGCTCAGGGCCCGACCAGTATAGATTCCTAAAAATTAATTATTTTATTTTTCAATTTTTTTTATTTTATTAGATGAATAAATTAATCTACAGGTAAAGTTTATTTCTCTCCCACAAATCTCAAAATTTAGTTTTCCAAAATTTTATTATCTCCAAATTTAATTCTTTATGTTATTCTTATCCAATCTAACGGTAAAAAATGATGTAATATTCTTCAAAAAATTTGTATTTATTGTTCAAAATTAAGCTCCTTATCATACCCACAATTCAATTCTTTTAAATTTTATTAACAAAATAATGAAAATAATATGGCTGATAAATTTTAATTATTTTCAATAGTTTATTTATGAACTATTAAATTAATTAGTTAAAGTAAGAAGATATAAATATGTTCAATAAAGATCTGTTTTGAGTTTTTGCAAGGCCCCGAGAATGTCCAAAACGGCTTTGGGTATTGCAATCATATTCATGACTAAATACATATGAGTAATTTTTTTTTTTTAACTTACAACGGATATTGAAACAATATAGTCCATAAATACATGAAGAATCTCTCGGTTGTTCAACATGATGTCATTGTATTTCTAGATCTTGTGCACGGCCTTCATGTTCAGCTGAGGAATCAAACATCACCATGGATGAACCTTCACGAGTCTCGGGTTTAACCCGTGGCTCGGCCTTGATTCGACAAAGGGGACAAGTTGAATGCAAAGACAACCACTTGTCTATACACTCGGCATGGAATATATGTCTACAATTCGGTAACAGTCTGACCATGTCTTCATCTTCCAACATGGTCAAGCAAACCGAGCACTCGATCGACTTACCATTATGATAAATTCCACCCAATTGGATGGTTTGCTTGAACCGGAATATCGGCAACGAGTTGATGACCACGGGATCGAGCGGTGAGTCACCGAACGTGGTTAGCCCTAAGCTGCGTACGAGTCCGAGAAAATCTTGCCGGCGGCGGGCTTGGCGGCGTCTATGTACAAACCTTGAATAAAGGTGAAATATCACGACAAGGACAACGATAGTCAATACACATAGAAGGAAGGCGAACAAGATACGACTGTTAAGATTAGAAGTGTCGGGTGAAACAGGAGAATCTGCAGTGTCCGCCATAGATGTGCTCGAATTCGGGTAATGCCGTTATGGAAATGAAAAGACTGAGTTCCTATATATTTATATCAAACGTGGAATGCGTGGGCAGCTGGGTTTCATAGTTGAAATTGCAAATTGTCGAAAATTTTTATATTTAATATATAGGTGAAGTTTTGATCAAGAAATATATGGGTGATGTTACCGATGTAAGAATATAATGAATTACCGGATACTTTGCTCAGATAGATGGTAAAAAATTATTTTGTGAAATAAATATGTTTAAACAGTAAATTTAGAAGTTGTCGTACCTTTTATGCATCTTCTGAAAATCATTAATATTTTCGGACAACATCTATATTTCCCCGCGTCTTTTACCGTCACTGTTTACCTTATAATCGTAGATTTTTTAATCCTTATTAATTCCATATATATTTCTCAAATAAACACGACTAAAATTGGGATAAACAATAAATAGGTTTATTTTGATTAAAATGACATAGAAAATAAAAAAAGTGAAAATCTTTTACTAACGCGTGTTATATATCATGATTAAAAGGAAAATTTGATGAAAATGACAATTATTATTATTGTTATAAACAGATCTTATTTTTCTCGACTAATAATATCAAAGAACTGAAAAATGTGATTTACCTATAATTATTATTAGGGTAAATTACGTAAATCATCACTGAATTTTACTCTCAAATCTATTAGGATAAATTGATAGCAATATATAAAAAGGTTTAAAATGAAGAGATTTTTAAGAGAAAAAAAGAAGAAAATAATTTAAATATGAAACTTCAATTTACAGTTGTCTAATTCCAAAGTCAATAAACCTTTTTAGTTTTTAATATAGACTACATTCAAATACCATAGCAAAAAACATCATGATCGGGTATTGCCGTGTTGGAGACTTAAAGTATCAGTTTGCAGCACGTGCAAAACGAATCAAACGGATATTGAAACAATACAGTCCATAATTAAACGAAACAATGTAAAAGCATATCAATCTCTGTAATCACGAATTGAAATTCTCTAATCATGAGAAATCTCTCCGTTTCTCAACATGATGTCATTGTCGTTCTAGATCTTGTGCACGCCCTTCATGTTCAGCGAGGAATCAAACATCGCCATGGATGGACCTTCACGAGTCTCGGGTTTAACCCGCGGCTCGGCCTCGATTCGACAAAGGGGGCAAGTTGAATGCAAAGACAACCACTTGTCTATACACTCGTCATGGAATATGTGTCTACAATTCGGTAACAGTCTGGCCATGTCTTCATCTTCCAACTCGGTAAAGCAAACCGAGCACTCGGTCGACTTACCACTATGATAAATTTCACCCAATTGGATGGTTTGCTTGAACCGGAATATCGGCAACGAGTTGATGATCACAGGATCGAGCGGCGTGTCACCGGAAGTGAATAGGCCTAGGCTGCGTATGTGTCCGAGAAACTCTTGACGGCGGCGACGTCTATGAACACACCTTGAATAAAGATGGAATATCACAGCAAGGACAATGACAGTCGATACACAGAGAAGGAAGCCGACAAGATACGACTGTTAAGACCGAAAGCGTCGCGTAAAACAGGGGAATCTGCAGTGTCCGCCATAGATGTTGTGTTTGAATTCTGGTAATGGAAATGAGAAGAATGAGTTTCTTCGGTTCTATGATGTGTGTGTGCAATGCGTGGGCAATTGGGTTTCATAGTTGAAATTGTAGATGGTCGAATTTTTTCATATTTAATATATTTGGTGATGTTAATGATGTACGAATACAATGAACTATATGATGTTATTGGTTAAAAAATTAAAATTTTAATTACATATGTTTATTTCTAAAAAAATTTAGTGACGGATTGATGATTGACTTTCCATCTTCCGATTTGTTCTCACTGCTTCAATTTCTGGAGTACATCAGGAAATATTATCTTTATTTTTTCTTAGAAAAATAAGGTTTTCAAAATAAATATTATCTTTAATGTTTTAATATTTTTATTTTTTTTATTAAAGTCATCGACAACTGTTAACGATTTTAGTAGAAAGACACGCGCATGAGACTAAATTTAATTTAAAAACAGTGCTTAAATTGAATTAAAACAAAAACCAAACATGTACTAAGTGGAATGAAAAACTAAAACAAGCTCAAAAATCGTCATACTGTAACTTTGATTTTTTAAAATCGAGGACCGGGCCCCATTTTCCTTAATTTTTATTACTTAAGTAATTATAATATAAAAGGCTTCAAAATTTGATTTTAGTATTAGATAGAGGCCTCCACTTTTAAGTTAAAAATAACAAGGAAACAAAATAATAAGTTGATTATAATATTGGATAGATGTCTCTCTTTTTTTAATTTTTATTACTTAAATAGTTATAGTTTAAGTTTTTTCTAATAGTTATTATTAGGGGTATAATTTTTTCTAATATTTGTTATTATAAGTTCAGTCTTAAAATTCTATTTTTTAATATTTTTTATTAGGGTTCATTTTTTTAATACTTTTTATTTGAGGCCCAATTTTCTTTGATATTTTTTACTAAGGACATACTCTTCAAATTCATTTTTTTAATATTTGTTATTTGGGGTCTAATTTTTTCAATACTTGCTATTAGATGCTCAATTTTACCAATATTTTGTTACTATGAGCTACTCTTAAAATTTGTTTTTTTTAATATTTGTTATTATGAGTCCATTTTTTAATACATGTTATTTGATGCCTAATTTTTCCTGATATTTGTTCTTAGGGACATACTCTTAAAATTCAATTTTTTAATACTTGTTATTTGGGCTCTAACTTTTTTTCAATACTTGTTATTTAGAGTCTAATTTTTTCAATGCTTCTTATTAGATTATCGTTTTTTCCTAGGGGTGGAAATCGGGTGGGAAATAACTGAGAACCGCGGGGATTCGAACAATGGGTATGAGGAATAACCGAAATCTTCACCCACGGGATCGGGACGGGGGAGTTTTATAACCGAAGCTCAAATGGGGATGGGGACGAGTCGGGACGGGACGGGACGGGGGAGTTTTATAACCGTAGGGATAGCAGAACCATACCCGTATAAATCACAGTGGGAATCCCCGAAAAATATCCACAGATATCTCGATATTTTACAAAGTTTGATGGCCATAAGGATAATTTACCTTTTTTATCAAAAATCTATTATCACCTGAGCATGGCCGGCTGGAGTAAGTTTAAAAATTCTTCTAAATTCTATAAAAATAATTAAAATGTTGTTTATACATTGTTGTAAACGTGATTTAGTTTAGTTTTGTTTAAAATACACGGTGGTCGATTTCAATATGTATTCTAAATGATGTGAATATTTGATGTTGAAAGATCATAAAAATTTGGCAACAAATTTCTTTAAAAAGTTTTAGCAATGACTTTGAAAATCACCAAAAATTCTATAAGATAAATCGGGTTCGGGTTGGGTTGAATTTTTATGAAGAACGAGGTCGGGTAAGTTTGGGTTTATGGCGAAAAATCTGACATGACACCCGAAAGTAATTGTGTATTTTTCCCTATATTTTTAGGGATATTTTACAATAATTCCGCTCATTATATATATTTTTATAATTAGGTCCTTAAAATTAATTTTTTACAATTAGATTCCTAAAATTAATTTATTTTTACAATTAATCCTCTGAAATTAATTTTTTACAATTAAATATCTACAATTATTTTTTTAGATCGAGTCAGATTCAGATTTAAAATAGTTGTTTCTAGCCCGGATTTAAATCGGCCAAAAACTCAACCAGATCCATGCTCATCCCTAATGATGACAGGGTTTAATGATAATACTTGGTTTAAGACGGAGTCTAAGTAATGGTTGCCATGAAGGTGACAAAGATATCTTGGTCCAATAGTAGACAGAGGATTAGTCATTTCTCATTCTAAGGAATATTTAGCAAAATTTAAAAAATTATTTTATAACTAGTTTGCCATATTTATTGGTTGGTTGATTTGGATTAGATACTGCAGATGTATATGTAACGTTCAAAACTAAATTTATTTTATTCACAACACTTAGATTTAAATCTTTAATCTTGTTGAACCCAACAAGTGACTCCAGTAGAAAAGATGCTAATATTTTTCTTAAGACAACAGAATTTAAACATCTTGTTTAAGACCTAGTGTCTTATCTCACTATATAAATCGATATTTGGTAATTTGAGTTTCAATCAAACTTTAGTCGAAAAAATATGATTACAGCAATTTATTTAAATATTTTCTTAAAATAATTATCCCATAAATTATGGCTTTGAGAAGGAAATTAAAATTTTGAAAATAAAAAAGATAAAGATGAAAGGACTTTGTGGAGGGAAAAGCAAACCACTCTCGCTCCATCCGTTTAGACCCTTAACCTCAGTAAACTACCCCACTAGAATGGCAAATTGGCATCCCAACCCCTCAGCTGACCCAATGTTTTTTTTTTTTTAATTTCTTTTGGATACAAGTTGCCCCATATTTTTCATTCACAAATTTCTATTGAATTTTTCTTTTCAAAATGAAGTGATATAAATTAAATTGTTAATGATTACACAATCAATTATATAGAATATTCATGTTTAATAAATTGTAGAATTTAGGACTGGTACTCTTTATGGTGTATTCAAAAGGTCTATGATTGAGATTTGAATTTGTGTTTTGAATTAAAGGGTTTGTAACTAAAAAATAAAGAAAGGGTTAATTGTATATGTTAAAGAAAGGGTTAATTGTATATGTTAAAAAAGGATTAATTGTATAAAATATCCTTAAACCGTCTCTTACATTATAAATTGGTTCTTAAACTTTAAAAATTTTAATTCAAAGTATCACTATTGCACTAATAAATCACTTTGTCACCGTACCTATCAATCTAAATTCGGATCTTATGTGGAATGTATTTAAAATATGTGGATCTAATTGTAAATATGTGTATACCAACATCGTGGGTAATATATATATATATGGGTTAGGATCAACTTACGTAGTGTAAAACTCTTTAATTTTTACACGTTTTTTGGATCGTTAGATTGGAAAAATAGATGATCGAGATTAACTCCTTACTTTTTTCCCAAGTGACAATCTTTACATATTCTACTGTTAATCTCAACCATCCGTTTTACTCATCTAACGATCAAAAAAACGTGTAAAACATAGAAAGTTTTACATTGTGTAACTAGAAATATATATATATATATACATATAATTAAAAAAGTATTCTTTTAAATGCATTTTTACAGTTCAATTCACATGTTCACACTCTAATTAATAACTTAACTGACAAAAAAATCTAATTAGTTTGGTAATAATATTTTGAGAATTTAATTAAAATTGTTTTAAAATTTAGGGTCTTTTTAAAATGCATCTTTTTTCCACCTAAAATTTAGGGTCAATTGAAATTTTAAACTATAAACTAAAAATGCCTCGTTAATCAACCTTTAATAAAAATAAACCATTCAATTCAAAAAAATAAAAAATAAACCATTGAAATGATTTATTCTTTTTTTTTATCTAAAAGTGTGATCTAATTCATAGAAAAATCATACATTAATAATACAATTGCGTACCTCGTTACAAATTTTCTTACGCCTAAAATTAAATAAAAGAATACAACGTAATAATATTAACGAAAATAAAACACCTAGACAAAAGCAAAAACACCAAACTCAAACAACTCTACGTGCAACAAGCAACCCACAATTCAAAGATCACATCCAAAATCAAAATTCAAGTAAACTCCATCACTCGATAACAAGCACTCCTACATACCCCAACAATCAAGAAACCAATACCAAATGATTCGGACGCAACAGCCAATCAAACCACCATGTAGCGCCTCATCCTCCAATGCCACACAAAAGCACCGCAAAAGAACTATATACCACCAATAGATATAGTTTAAGCCTCAAAAAATCATTTAAAAAAACAAGTTGCGTTGTGAAAATGTAAAGGACTATTCGAATTCAACTTTTAGTTTGAATGAATTATTTCAACTAAATTTGTGTAAACATAGAGAAAAGTAGACTGGTTGAACAAAACATAGTATTTAATTTATTAATTAACTAATTTAGATTAGATATTGTAGAGAGGTATTATAAGGTCGACTCCCCTTATTCAAATTGTTTCATTCATAACACTCGATTTCTTATTTAATATGTTCAAAGAAGTGGTTGATAAAATAAACTATTTGTTAATAATTTAACGGTGATTACAATGTAGTATTTGTTCATACACATTCTTAACTTTTTAACAATGCACATACCTTGTAGACAAAGTGATTGAACCCGAATCTTTTAGGATGAACATCATCAACTTTTCTACTGTGACTACTTGTTGGGTTCTAAAATAAACTATTTTAAAGTAATAAATATAACAAGCATATTATGTTACTTCGCATTTTTCTTCATTTTCACCTAAGCGCTCCATAATTATATTAATTATAATTGTTTTGATCAATTTAACTTTTATTTGGATTAGAGTCTAAGAAGTAATCTTTGGGAATATAAGAATGATATTTTTTTTAGAAAATTTGAGTTCGTGTAATATTATCTACAAAATGTATGTGAATTTTATCAAAAGTAAAAATAACATAACATATATAATCATGTGACCATATTACGAATGCTCACAAGTTTTTATTTGAACTAAATAATATTTTCAACTTAATCATTTCATTTAAATGAATATTTATTTTCAACTTAATCATTTCATGTTTCTAAAAATTATTATTTAGTCACTCAAATAATTTTTTACAAACATGTCACTTCGTCGTTAAAATTGAAACATGTGTCTAATGTGGAATAATGTACTAATAATTTTAGTCCCCCGACACTTATACGCACAATTAGCTTGATCATAATTCGAAACAAATCAATAAATTCTTATTTAGTCTTTTTTTGTGAAATTGTCGAACCAAAATGAGACCATCGAATCAAATCAACATATGGATAATTGTATGTTACCATAAAACATTGATAATTTACTGATAAAAGTAACAATTAGATAACTGCAACCTGAAAGTATTACAACATTTTGAGGAGAATAACAAATAATTTAAGAGAAAAACAAAGAGTTAATTGATAGAATTTTTAAACATAAAGACTTAAATTTGTATAATTCTTTCGAATTACGACCAATTTGATCAAATGTATATGTTTAGGGACAAACACTATTGAAACATCATGTCACAACACCATCTTTCATCCATTTTAACGAAAGGTGATATGTTTATAAATATGTGATTCGTTTGTAACCAGACTAATAGTTGAGTGACTTGTAGTGCATTTTACTCATAAATCTTTAACTTTTTTTTGGTAAATAAGTCTTTAACCTTTTAATATGCATTTAAATAAATCTATATTTAAAGAAAACACTAAGACCAAACTCAAAACTTAATGTCAAGCAAGACTAAATCTATAAAATTTACTTTATAGATCAATTAAATTTTATATATCATATGTTGTTGTCTGAGTCTTAAGTCGATTAGCATCTTATGGAGTTTGTGAATTGAAATACATTCAATTACAATAAAGGAGACACATGATATTTTCTTGATACCACTTGACACCTGTAGGATAAACTCCATCGTCAATGTATCGAATAACAATCTATAATTTATTTTTAGCACGAGTAAAATCATAAATATATTATTGGATAAATATATAGTGTACAATTTTAATTTCAACTTGTACACTTTTTTATCGTTTTGGTCATTTCTATTATTTAACCATCTACCTTTAAAAAATAGTTGACTTATTATTTTTAATAAAAATAATGACTAAAACATTAAAAATATCATTATACCTCTAAAAAATTTGTATACAAACTAGGTCAAATATTTTAAAACAACTTTTTAAAGAATATGATAGCCGTCCTAATTTAGTAAACATCATATATGTGTGGATAAAGCAAGGCTTTGAATTTTAATATATATAATTCAATAATATCCCATTAGAAAATCTCAATAAATATTAGCAATTAAACTTTTTTACAACTTTTCATTTGGTAAATATTAAAACTACCATCAGCTTTTGTAAAAAATGTAATATTATATATAAATTTTAATTTTGTGTGACTGTATACATAAAATTTTGATTTTATTTATTTTTTATATATTTATAAAGTGATTATCAACGTAATCTTATTTTATGTACAATGTCTATACTACTCAAATCTACCCACATCTATTTTTTAAAATGTATAGCGGTGAATTCATTTTTTAAACATATATCTCTCAAATCTCAAAAATCTTGTCAATGGTTGATTTTTCACGTAATTTTAGGGAAAAAAAATTGTTGGAAAACTAAAAAAAGGTATAGAAAAGAAAATGTGTCAAGTACAAGTTGTTGAGTTTTTCAAAGATAAAATGTCAAAAATAGCCCCAAACATTTCACCATTTGGTCATTTTAGCCATATTCTTTTTTTAGTGCAAACAAGCACCCAACGTTTTATTTTTTGTTCAAATTTCACCATTGTTGGATGGAAACTGTTAGTCAACTAACAGTTAACGCTTGAAGCTGACATGGCATGTCTGCATGGCATGTGGAGATGATGTAGCGATGCCACATGTCACTTTGCTGACGTGGCATTTTTTAAAAATTAAAAAATATATTTTTAAAGAAAATATTTTTTAAATATTTCTAACCAATCGATGGTGCCACGTGAGCAAAGTGCCATGTGGCATTGTCACATCATCTTCCCATGCCATGCAAACATGCCACGTCAGTCTCAGACGTGGACTGTTAGTTGAATAACTATTTCCAACCAACAAGGGTGAAATTTGAACGAAAAAATAAACATTGGGTGTTTGTTTGCACAAAAAAAGAATAGAGCTAAAATGACCAAATGGTGAAACGTTAGGGGCTATTTTTGACCTTTTGCCTTTTTTAAATAGACAATTTAAATGAGACAAATTTAAAACACAAAGGGGACATGTTTTATGGGACACGAGAGTATAATTTTTGAATTTTTTAACATTCAAAGTACAATGCCTATATTACTTAGGGGTGTTCAAACGGTCGGTTCGGTTAACCGACCGAATCAAACTATCAAAAAACTATTAATTGATTTTTTTCCTATTAATCGTTAATCAACCTGAATTTATTTTGAATTTTTTTAACCGAATCGAAAAAAGTTCGGTTAATTCGGTTGGTTTTCGAACTAACCAAAATTTGTTATAAAATTTGGTTAAATTACACAAATGGTCACTAAATTGTGTTAGAATGATCTTTTTAGTCGTTGAACTTTCAAAAGTTTATAAAATAACCATTAAACTTATCGAACTATTACAAAACTGTCATTGATTCATTGCACGTTATAAATTATTGATAAATATTAAAAAGTTTAATGATCATTTTTTAAATAAATAAATAAATTTAATAATCATTTTATGCTAATTTAGTAAAGTTTAATGACCATTTTATAATATTTAAAAGTTTAGTGACCAAAAATAAAAATATGTAATATATATATATAATAATAATAATATATAAAATTTTCAGTTAATTCGGTTTCGAATTAACCGATAACCGAAGTTTGAAAAAAATCATTAACCGTTAACTGACCTAACCTAAAATTAACTGACCGGTTAACTGAAAAAAAACTTCGATTTAGTCGGTTAATTCGGTTAAAACCGAACTTTGAACACCCTTAATACTACCCAGACTCCTTTCCACCCATAAATCAAAAGATATTAAACTTTTAAATATGTTTAATCTCACGCTTTTTTGTATATTGTACCAACGATAATGTTAATCAAACTGTACTCAGTCGACTTTAGAATGTATACAACTAGATTTAAAATCAAAATTTATGTATATAATCAAATAAAAAATTACATGTATATAATTTACCAACACTTCATTTAAGACTCCTACTTTTCATTAATTAGGCATTAATCAGCAACAAAAATACTTCCCCAGACCTCAACTTTAAACAAAATTAAAGTGGATAGTTGAACTGCTTTTGATGTTTTTCCCCTTTTCCAAGGCAATCTCTCTCTCTTTGTTGCTAGCTGGCCGGCTCCTCTGTCTCCTGCATGAAACAGAGCGTTCCTTTTCCTTTGTCTCTCCACTGTTGCAATGAAGTATATCCGAGCTAATAGCTTGAAACACTTGTTCTCGTTGAAGAAACGAAGTTTCGAAGAAGAAGAAGAAGGTGTTGCCGCCAAACAACATGGGGTTTTCGTCGGGGAAGAAGACAAGGAAGGCGGCAGAGATGGTTTCCAGATTCCTCCGGCTGCTGCTCAGAGACCTTCTTGGAGATGCTTCTCCTTTGAAGAGATTTTCGTCGCCACCAATGGTTTCAGCTCAGGTCTGCTTTGAATTTCTTCATGTGTTCGTGTGTTTTAAGCTTTTAAAATCTTTCATTTGGTTTTAAATTTTATGTGTTTGTAAAAGCAGAGAATTTGGTCGGAAAAGGAGGGTATGCAGAGGTATACAGAGGAGTTCTCAACGACGGGGAAGAAGTTGCAGTGAAAAGGCTAACCAAAGCTTGTAGTGACGAAAGGAAAGAGAAGGATTTCTTGACGGAAATCGGCACTATCGGCCATGTTCGTCACCCGAATGTATTGGCACTGTTAGGCTGTTGCATCGACAATGGCCTTTATCTTATCTTTCAGTTCTCTTCCCGCGGCTCCGTTGCTTCTTGTCTCCATGGTAATACTGATCTTTTCGAGTTTCCAACATCGAACTGAACTGTTTCTCTTTTCTGGGTTTCATTCGAGTTTGTGTTCGTGCAGATGCGAATTCGCCGCCGATGGACTGGAAAACAAGGTATAAGATAGCAATCGGTACTGCAAGAGGCCTCCATTACTTGCATAAAGTGTGCCAAAGAAGGATAATTCACCGCGACATTAAGTCTTCGAATGTTCTATTGACTGCAGATTTCGAACCTCAGGTGCCAATTATCGAAACATGCTCTGTTTTTATTTCGGGGTGGTGTTTCGAGTTCAATTGTTAATTCTTTTCGGACTTCATGTTTCAGATATCGGATTTTGGACTAGCGAAATGGCTTCCTTCTCAATGGACACACCATTCCATTGCTCCAATTGAAGGGACATTTGGGTACTATAATTCGACAACCCTGTTCTCTCTGTTTCTTTTTAGTCTTTAGAACGAAATTCATGAAAGATTCAATGTTTTTGTAGCCATCTGGCGCCCGAGTACTTCATGCACGGAACCGTGGACGAGAAAACGGATGTGTTTGCATTCGGGGTTTTCTTGTTAGAGATCATATCGGGGAGGAAACCGGTCGACGCCTCTCACCAAAGCTTGCACTGCTGGGTAAGTCTATAATTTGTCACGGTGTTAGAATTTCAACCTAACAAACGGATATCATATTTAATACGGCGCGATTTGCTAGACTAAAAATCTAGCCGTGACAGTTTGCATTTGCAAATCCTTCTCTTCAACCATAAATCTTATATTGTCCATGCCTTGCTTACCCTTTCGCACTGACAGGCAAAACCGCTGCTGAACCGTGAAGAGATGGAGAAACTGGTGGATCCAAGGCTCGGAGGGTCCTTTGACAGTTTACAGCTAAAGCGACTTTCGTTCACAGCATCGCTCTGCATTCGAGCGTCCTCGGTGTGGCGTCCCACCATGACCGAGGTATTTTTATCTGCAATTTGCTCATTGATTGTGATTAACAAGCAATAAATTCAATCACTTGCACATATTTTTAATACGGGATGATGTAATTTTCAAACGGAGCGTTATGTTTTCAAACCATGTTTTCTGAAGCATCATTACATTATAATTAGGGTCTTTTTCTGGTACTTAAGAAAACACAAATTGTATCAATATAATATGATTAATGTCAGCTGACATCTTCTTAACATTTTTGGAGGTTTGTTTGTAAATGACTTTGAACATCATTTTCACCTGTAAGGGAATGCAACATGAAAACTTAAAGCTGGTGGTTTTGGGGTGCTCTGTTCTAAGGATGTTCCATTCTACCTAATATTTTGATTTTTCTGATAAGTATCAAGATTCGAGTCTTACCAACAGTCTTACGAGACAGATGGCATATCCGGACCCTAAAACGGGTGCCCTCTAAAGAAGGAAACACTAACACATGGCATTGCTGATACATTTTCTTTTTCTCTTGTCATGGATCACATAAAGCAAAGGTTGATGATGACTAAATAATTTATATATTTATTTATTTGTTTTTATTTAAAATGACAGGTTTTGGAGGTACTTATGGAAGGGGAAACAGATAAAGAGAGGTGGAGAATGCCTGAAGAAGAGGAGCAAGATGAGTTCTGGGGATTTGAGGATCTTGAATATGAATGTCACACTTCTTTCTCGGTTTCACCCGATGATTCTATCTCTACTGCAAGTTCTTTGAGGGAAAGAAATTAAAAATAAATAAATCCAAAAAAATTATCTAATATACATTTTGTCTTCATGTAAATATTAAAATGTTTTTGGCAATTATAACATATATATAGGGAAAGCGTGAATTGCTACAAGAAAGATTCCACTTTAATATTGTAAAATACAATAAGTACATTTGTCCTGATATTCATAAATTATTCAAGAAAACAACTGGGAAAAATCCAAATATAAATAATATAGCTCAAAAAATTTGGAAAAGAAACAAAATAGATCCTATATGGTTAAATTGATTATCAATAATGGAGTTGGTCAAAGTAGTAAGCAGTTTAATATTATTTAAGTTTATTTCAAGTTTAAAGCCTTGTGTATGCATAAAATTTCGTTGAGAAACACCCACGAAAATTAATTGGATTAATCGGAATCAGTCTAGAATAATCGGGACAAAGCCATGTAGAATGGAGAGTAAAAAAATTAATTGATTTGGTGAAAGTTTTTAACACAATTTTAATATAATATTTATATTATTCAAATTTATTTATATATAAATCAAAAGATATTGAATATTCAAATATAATTGATCTTATATAATTGAATTATTCAAAAATAATAATTGATCTTATATTTTTCATCATGCTGCTGCATCAGCGACAATCTCGTTTAAAAGCCATCGTAAAAGTAAGTAATTGTTGGCATTTATTAATAGACCATATGATAATAGATGCTTATTCGTTGTACTTAGGTGAGAGTTTAAATCTTGATATTTATTTTAAAATATTAGGCTTAATTATTAAATAAGTACTCAAATTATTCTTTTTTTTTCTAATTAGGTGCCCAAATTATATTTTGGGCCAAATAAGTTCATAACGTTTCATTTCGTGACCTATTTAAGGTTTGGTCATGACGGGCATTAATTTTTTCTGTTATCCAATCAAGCACGTGGCAATATTAGACATTTTTTTAACTTTATTTTTTAGAAAAATAAATATTTTTTTTAAATATCCTGAAATTTTCAAATAATTTCAAAGTGGTCTCAAAATCCCTAAACCTCCCAAATTCGGCCACTCCCACCGGTGTTGGTCGCATTTCCGACGACAGAATAAAACGTCCTCCCCTCGCAGAATATCCACGCACCGTTCATCGTTCGTTATGCTATTGTTCGTCGCGAATCGTTCTAATGAACCATTCGACGATTTTAACATTTCGCACGGTGTCTGTCGATTTTCCACGACGAGGTGATGAGGTAATGATCGTGATGGTCCAACGAAGGATGTGATGGGCGACGGCCTGACAATCGGCAGCGAAATTAGATCAAATTAGAATTTGAACTTTAGGGTGTTAGGGGTTTCAAAATTTGAATTTTTTGTGAAATTTGAGGTTATTTTATTTTTTTTATTTTTAAATATAATTTCAAAATTTTAAGAAAATAACATGTGTCAAATTTTATAAGCAACAACGAAACATTTATTTAGCCCAAAATAAAATTTAAACACCTAACTAAGAAAAAATATATAATTTATATATTTATTTAACTGTTAAGCCAAAATACTATTATAACGTTACACTACTTAATCAGAAAAGTAAATAGTTGTTTATATGAAAAGATTGATTTAAGCTTCCATATATGTATGGATGGAAAATGAAGTGACCTAAAGGATAATAAAGTAATTATTGCTTCTTCATCAAACCACCAATGATTATTAGTGTTGTGTGTTGTTGGGCCTCCCCAAGCATGTTCTTCATGAATTTTTGTGATACCAAATGAAATGAAATTTTTTGAAGAAAAAAAAACGCACACCCAACCAACATTAATTGCTACAAATAAATAAAAGTGACCACCAATAAATAATTAAAAAGAAAAATTCAAACAAAATTAGAGTAATGAGTCACATTGTCATGCCAGGTATGTTGTATCTGACGTATCCCTAAAGGCCTGGGTTAACCTACCCTTGGTGGAACCCATGCCAGATGGGATCTTCAAATTATGAATATAACATGTTTTTGCTTTTTAAATATTATATATACACACATATCAAACTCTAGGTGTGGTCCAATGGCTGTGGAATGAACATTTTCTAATGATTCGAGTTCAAACAATATTATACGAAGAATTTATAAGCTTGAAAAAAAAAGAAATATATTGATATACTGTTTATTTATCTTTAATTCTCTCTCTTAAAAAAATCATATGATAAAAGCACCTATAATAGTCTTCTTTAATTATTTAATCCCATTTTTGTCTTGTTTGGGTCCTAATAGTTTTTGGAATTAAACCAACAATAAAAAAGTTAATAATTTCATTGGAATATCAAACATGAATAAGCTATAATATTTAGGAGAAGTTGGCAAGCAAAATAACATAGTTATATTCATCTTAGTCGCTCATTCCACTCATCCAACGATTTAAAAAACATGTAAAACTTAAAATCTTGTAAACGGATCCTACCCCTATATATATATATATGCTTATATTTTCATTTAAATTTAAATTATATTATTATAATTAGAGTCCATTACATGTTTAAAAAAATTCTAACCCACGATTTTTTTAATACTGCATCAACAATAACACCAACCGAATTAAAATTCAATTGACGAATACAATCTATTTCTCTAACCTCACCTAGCATGTATAAAAATCAAATTGTAGCTCCAAAATTGTCAAGGACTTTGAACTTGTTAATCAATAAATTATAAATGTTGTTGAGACAAGGATTCTATACTAGGTACAACATGGAGAATGAGCATATATATTAGTTAAAAAGAAATATATAACATTAATATATATAGGTACATACATATGAATAAAGTTATGCAATGAGTTCTCAAAAAAAAGTGTATGCAATGATTTAGTATAATGTGTTCCAAAATGTAAGCAGGAACACATGGCGGTTGATGAACAGTTAGACTTGCCCTCTTTGATTAATGGGTCCAGCAGGCACAAGCTAATGCTTCCTCATTAAAATAAAATAAAAACAATTTAATACCACAGAAATTTGTGTTAGTTGAACGCTGCTAGTGCTTGTTGTTTAGGAGTTGGTTCATCTTGTAAAGACTCGTAGGAAAGTGGTGGTGCAACCACAAAACATGAGACGTGGAACTTTCAGATGGCAAACACTTGTTTTATATTATTACATTAATTGATTAACTAAAGCCACAATTATTTGTTTTGGTGAGTTTGATTAATTAAGTTATCTCATCCTTATTAATTAAAGAATTTACTTGATACACTGACAACGGTTGGTGTAGTGGGATGAGGCGCTAGATCCCTTAAACAATATAAGATGTTTGAATTATGGTGTTGTAAACGGAGAAAACTGGATTAGAAAAGTCATCCTTATAATAATGGAACCTCTGCAAAATTTGATTCTGATTAGTCAACCAATGTGTCGAATACCGATGGGTATACAAAAAAAATTACTTGATACATTACTATGATGTAGGGTTTAGTTCATCTCAATATAAAAAGTATGTTTTGATGAAAATGAATCCATTCCTTTCATTATTATTTTAGATGGAGAAGACAATTATATGCATATCATTAAATCAAATGATGGGGGTATAATGTGCCCTAAATCACCAAAATACCTTAATGAAATGGTTTGAAATGAATGTTAGGGAGAAATAATAAGGCAATGGAATGGGGGTAGGTATAGTTCTTTACCAACTTATATATTTTCTTGTACAATATTTTATTTTTGGTTCATATGTGTACAATATTGTATTACTAGATGCTAAGATGGAGGATAGAATATTGTTATAGATTAGAAATGCATACATGTATTGGCACAAGCATCACATATCTAAGTAAAACTATCATGTTAAGATAAGAAGTTCGAATTATGGTGTTGTGAATAAAAAAACTGAATGGGATAGTCGTTTTTGTAATGAGCCTTTATAAAACCTGATCCAGATTAATCGACTAATAAATCAGATAACAGTAGTTATAAAAAAAATTACTTGATACCTCGCTATTATGCAGGGTTTAGTTCATCTCAATATAAAAGTACGTTGGTGGTGAAAATGAATATATTACTTCTAATATTTTCTTATTTGGAGAAGATAATTTTTTACATCAATCATTAAATCAGATGTTGGAGGTATAATTATTGGTATAATGTGTTCTAAATTATCAAAAATACCTTAATAAAAAGGTTTGAAATGAATGTTATGATGAAATAATAAGGCAATGGAATGGGGGTAGGTATAGTTCTTTACCCACTTATATATTTTCTTTGTGCAACATTGTATTATTAGATAATAAGATAAGAGGATAGAATATTGTTATATACATTAGAAATGCATGCATATATTATACATGGCCTTCCGGCCTCTAAAATATTTATTTAAATAGAAAACATATATTGTATGTCTATGTATGGTTAAAAGAAAATGGAAAGCACATATTAGCTCAATGAGATGTTGGGATTAGTCACGCCTTTTGAAAACTTTAAATTATCGTATAGTTTATTTTTTTAATTTTTATTGATTATCTAATTTCACACCCTTAAAAGTTTACATAGAAACTTCTGCGCCTATCATCACTGTAACACCCTAAAATTTAAGTTAAAAAAAGGGAAAGATAAAATGTCAATCAAGGGGGTTTGAACCTTTGAAGTGACAAGCATATGTGTTAACCATTTAAGACAAAGCTAAGTTTGGTTATAAGATACCTCAACTTTCTTTTAAGCTTATTCGGTTTAGATACCACCAAACAGAAATTAAAGGTCAGACAATCTCTTCATCTACCCCATTAATTACTCAACCACTTTTGAATCTGGAAAATATCCTCTCACCTAACCCACCACCGTCCCCATCTCGATCTCCGTCACCGTCGTGCCGTGGCGTGCACCGCCACCATTAGTCGAGCCGCCACACCACCCCAAACTCAATGTCGTCCGCCACTCGCAAAGATTCCATGTCGTTCGTCGAGAAAGTTAGTTTGAAGTTTTGGTGAGAACCCAATTCGACAGCCTTTGTTTTATGCATTTCCAACCCTCTTCGCCGTCTTATCGTCGCACGGCCTCTAGATTCGAGCTCTCGGTGTTGAGGCGATCAAAACCCACTAGGCTGATCGTATGTCCGGCATTAGCAGAAGCCTCATCGGATTTATGTCGCTTCCAATCGTTTTCCCTCTATTTTGGTTAAATTCGACAAGTATTCTGGCATATTTCGTGTTGCTGATGTCTGGGCTGGATTATTGAGCTGATGAACTCTCGTTTTCTGGTAGAATTACAACTTTTGGTACCTCTAGCGATCTCCCAACGACCAAATTATCTGGGGTAAGTGGACCAGTTCGGGATCTTGCCCAAAAGCCTGAGCCGGCCTAAACCGGCTAAACTGGTTCGAACCCATCATCGTTCAAGCTTGAGATAGCCAACTGACCTGAGTTAGACCCAAAAGACCGACCCGTTTTCCCTTGACCCGACCCGTCGAGTCAACACGTCTGAATCAATTCAGTTGACCCTCTGTTGACTTTGACCAAAAAGTCAACTTTTTTTAAAACTCTTATACTATATTTTTTGACGTCATGGTCTGTTTTTGAAGTCTGTTTCGCGAAATTCTAACCCGAAAGCCTCCGAATCTGATATTGAATCTGAACATGCATATACATTAAGTTATTTCTTTTAATAGAGTTTGAATTGAATAAAGGATTAATGTAGATTATTATCTGTTTAAAGGTACTCAAGTTTCACCTGACTGTTCATCTGCTCAGCCTAGCTCTTCTCGATTCGCTCACCGGCACGCACTTGTGGTTACTCGTATGATCTTAGAACTCAGTGAAATTATCAAGTTAGAGTTATTCTCTTGTAGTAACATTGTTCCGTTATGATATAGGATCTAACACTGCTGCAAAGCGTAGCAAGGCAGGTGCCCTGTAGACCCTTTTGACCAGCTTTTGAGGTGTGTTCCTTATGTGCAAAATTACGATTTTAATTATATTTTTCTGAAATGATCATGTGTACATGAATATTTTTCTCTGACTGAAATTATGAATAATTTTTATATGATTTGAATACCTTATCTGTTTTGGAAACATGATATGGTTATCTAATTAAATGCACGAGTACTTTATCTGCTTAATAGTATGCCCTTATGTCAGATTTGAAAGCATGATCTCTGGTTACAGTTTTACTGATATAAAACATGTCTGCCACATGGTTCCTGATATTAATGCCTGCTATATAAACACTGATTTATATTTGTGGTATACTATTGGGATATGTTATGAAGTCTCTACAGATTCAGCCTTGGGTAGGTTATGATGCTTCAGCTCGGGTAATTCCTTATGGACCTAAGGCAACCCCTTAGGTTGGCTCCTACGCTCATTGGGCCTAGGGTATGTTATTATGGATGCAGTTTTGGGGAACTACATATTGGTGTATGGTTGGAGGGTAGTTAGTATAAATAAAACTTTGGTTGCTCTTGAAACATGTTTATGCGTATTTGTACTATTTATATGTTTTATATGCACTTGTTAGAACACACTGAGCTCCCTAGCTCATACCCTCAAATCTCTTTCTTTCAGATATTTTTGGATAGGCTCCTCGGACTTGGCACTTGGTTGATCAATACGTTCAGTACACTTATTTTATTGTAATGTTTCTATCTTCCAGATTGTCTTTATTACGGTGTCATGAGCTTATATTTTGATACTGCATACTTTATTCATTTGCCGATGTGGCATATTTTGTAACCAAATTCTGATACGGTTTTAGATTGAACTTCTAGTATTATATTTATGGTTTATATTTACTATTTGATTGAAATATAAACATAAAATATTTTTCATAGAAAGTTTTAGGTATGAAGTGTGACCTCCTAAAATTAGATATAATGCATAGGCCGGTGGGTTACACTCGCATTAACATAGTAAACTAAACCATTTGTTTAGATTCTATTATATCCACTATTTATAGGAGTCTAAGGCTCGAGATTTTTTAAGGGAGAATGTGTAAGAATTGTCTAGGGATTAAATCTAAAATTAATATAAATTGAGGTCCAGATAGAAATCCTTTATCATTCTATCCATAATTTAGTTAGAAAGGCTCAAGATAAATTGGAAAGGCTCTTAAGCGATCAATTAATTCTTAATTCTTTTAGTGTGATTGTTATATATCATCTAAGAGAACGTAAATTAATGAGTTTAAATCTATATTAATATATAATTTAGAGATTTGATGTCTAGATATTCTAAACATTATATAAACTAAAGCTATTCCAAAACACATGCATCACATATTCAAATAAAACCTTACACAACCATTATCAAAAGATTATATTATTTTCATCACCTTTTTTTATAAAAAAAACTACTAAAAACTAAAAAAAAAACATATTTTGCATTGTATTTATGTATTTTTTACATTTTAGTCAAGTTTAAGATATACCAGTTTGATATAAATGTTAACATATTAATAATTTGCGTTTTATAAATTTTTGCACATTCATTGTTTTTGTATCATTTTATCAAGTTATATGACAGTTTAATTAATTTTATATTATATATTTTAAATTGATTTTATATCATATTTATATTATATATAATCATGTATAAAATTATTAAATATCATATCTCCATTTGAATATCTCATTAAGGTTCGTCGGAATTCTTGCTATATATCTCTAAAGTTGTGAAGCCGTAGAGAACTGAAATAGTTAAGTTAGGTTTGTTTGAAAACTAATTGACCCTTTATCTTGAGTGCAAAAGGCCCGAGCAAAGGGCCCAGCCCAATTCTTTCTTTGGGTCAAAATCATGACCCTTTTATTTGCATTCCTATTAGAGTTTTATTTTCTTAAAATAGAAATTCTTTGTCCTTTTTTAATCTCTCTATTTATGTTTTCGTATTAAAAATTAGATTTAAGGGTTAAAGTTTAATATTAGAGATTAGAAAATTGATAGTAAGGTGTAGTTTTTAGAGCTTAGGGTTTATTGTTTAAAATTTAATGTTATGGTTTAAAATTTAATTTTTTTAGTGTGGTCATGTGGAGCATAGAAAGAAACACCAAAAATAACAAAGAAAAAAAAGTTTTTGGCATATACAAAGGTGGACAAAAATCCTCAACCCCTTTTCGTTATCACCTTCTATGCCTCAACATTAGAAAAATTAAATTCTAAACTTTAACCATAAATTTTAAATCCTAAACCATAAACATCAAACCCTAAAAATATATCATATCTCTAGTTCTCTAAACCCTAAGCACTAACCTTAAACCTTAATTCTATACCCTAAACTTAATTTTTTAGTACAAATATAAATAGAGACACAAAAAAACACAAAAAAAGTATTCTACAAAGGCACGTCGGGCAATAATCAAGAAAGGAGATGAGAATTTGGACTTAGTTTAATAGAGTGGAAAAAAATTAAAAAGATAAAAAAAAATTATAAAGGTGTGAAAAAAATGAAAGTTTATTTATTTTTTATTTCCATTGGTGTACTTATAGGTAGGGGTGTTCAAAAATATTCGATCCGATTCGATTATCCGTTAATCAGATATGAAAATGCCGATATCCGATCTGATTTTTATTTTCAGATTGAATATCCGATCCGATATTTGATTTTCTAGATCGAATATGAATCACAATTTTTCAAGTTTTGAATTATCCAAAAATTCAAAATATCTGAAAATTTAAATTTTATAGGTATAAATCTTGTTATATTTAGTAATTTAATGCTTGTTATATCCATATATTCGAAAAATAAAAATTTTCATAGATGTTAATTTTATTATATTTGACAATTTGTTAAATTTTATATTCAAAAATCTAAAAATTTTATAGATATGACTGTCAAATTCGAAAAACTACTTAAATCAAATTATATATTCGAATAACTGGATATTCGAATATCCGATCCGAGTATTCAATTTTTTTTGGATCGCTATTTTACCGATTCGAAATTTTCTGATCGAATCTAATCTGGTACCCGAAAATGAACCCCTACTTATAAAAAAGATGGAAATGTTGAAAAGAATGTAATTTTCTTTTTATGCATTGTTTGGTATAGTTAAAGAAAAATAAAGTTTGAAGAAAAGATATTTATTAGTTCATGATAAAAAGAATGTAATTTTCTTTTTATGCATTATTTGGTATAGTTAAAGAAAATTGAAGTTAGAAGAAAAGATATATACTTTGAACTTATATATATCTTCTCGTTTTCTTTGATTTGGTTTTACAAATGAGGATGAAAAATAAAATTTTCTTTTATTTTTTTCTCCTCACTCTTTTTCTTTCCAAACATACTCAAAATTTGTTTTCTTTCTTTTTTCCCCCCTCCCTCCTTCCATGCTTTCTATAGAAAAAAATTATATTTTTTTAAACAATTTGGGTAAGAGTAATTTTACCAATAGGATGTGTAAAAAAAAGAAATATTTTTTTATAGAAAAATCTAAATTCTTTTTTCTAAAAGAAAAAAACAAGGTGCATGAGCATAAAAAAGGTGGGAGAAGAAACCCAAGAGGCCAAAACCATGTGCTACTCAAATGTCACAACAACTGTAATGGTAAGCTGTTTCAAAGCCACTTTACATAATGATTAATTATTTTAATAAAAGGCAAACAAGTGTGGCTTAATTAACAAAACAAAACAAACCCACCCCTCTTTTCATCACTCACTCACCGTCTTATTCGAAACCACCGAAAAAAAGGCAGAAGAAAGAGAGATCACATCTTATTATTATACTAAACAAAGGGGAAGTCGACGAACACAGATTTCAGAAAAAACACATGCAGCAGAGTACTCTAGCTGCAGATCACATGGTAGTGGTGGTGATTTCACACTTTCACTGCCCTTTTTCTTTAACCCGGCCTAAGCAGAAACGAATCCTGTTAAACTGGGATTTCAGTAGGTTTCTGAATTACAAAGGACATGCACTGCGCTTGGTGCTTACTGTCGAACGCCAGGCAACGGATGTAAGCGTTCGGGTATGCCTGTTTACATTCGTTGATTTCTTTCAGCACTTGAGAAGAGTCGCTGCACCCAAACATCGGCAGCTTCCATAGCGTCCAGTATCTCCCGTCGTAGTACCCTGGAATCCTGCTGTTCTCCCTGTGGACAGCCCCCACCTAAACCAAAAATAAAAAATAAAAAAATCAGCTGCTAGATAAAAGCACTAAAAATGTACATTTGGTCGATACTTGTTGTTACCTCGTCGAATTCAAGACAAGGGATCCACCCGTTTTTCATCATGTACTCGACTTCCTTTGCGATCGAGTCATCGGAGAGAGGTGGAAGGTAGGACAGCGTCTCGAACTTCTTGTTGTTGATCGGATTCCATGTCTGTAAAAACCACAAGCCAAAACATGTAATAATCGAAACACAATATATCAGCAAAAGTTGAACTGAAAACTACCTTCATGCAGTGGGTTCTTGAACCATTGGAGACGGTTTTCTTGCTCCACGAAACCGAATCCTTGGTCGGAACCAGCTTTGGAACACCGGTTTTCAAGCCGACAAAACCAGAACCAGCGACCGGTGAGGCAAAGATCCCTGCTGCAGACATATTAGCTACTCTTGTGGGGGGGGGGGGATTGATTGTGGTTGTGGGAGTGAGTAACCGAGTATAAATGATGAAGTAATAGGCTAAGTTAAAGAAATAAAAGGACAAAAGGAGATGGCTTGGATGGGCGTGAGCTGATGTATGGTTTGTTAAAGTGAAAAACAAACGATTTGTTCAAAGAGTGTGAAGGTGTTTTTAATGCGGTTTGGCTTCGGTTTTATCGCCAACTGATGTCTCCGCTTTTCTATTTGTTTTGACTACCCGCCATGGCCGTACGTTTGGCAAGCAGTGAAAAGGGTTGGGAAGCTGCAAACCAATGGACTGATCCGCTGAGGTGTTGTCAAGTGGAAGACATGAGCATGTAGAGTAGAACCGCTTGGAAAATCAAGACAATGGGTGACTGCCGATTCGTCTGGCGTCTCCCTCGGATGAATATACATTGGGTTCCACTACCCTCACGGTCCATGATTTCCTAGTGGGTGTAACAAACACTAATTTTGTAAGGGTTGTTTGGTTCACGAAACATAAATATTATTATCAGGGATAATATTTTTTTTCGAAATTATCTCTCTGTCTCGTTTGAAGTGGTTTCATCCGAGTGAAAAAAATTATTACCAACATTAATATTTTTAGTGAAAATTGTGAGAAAGTGTTTCCCTCTATTTTTTTTAGGTATTTGTCCATTTCCACCAAATTAGACAATGTTGTTCTTAATATAACGAGTTTTTTTTTATTTAGATCATTTGTATCATATTTTTTTAACTAGATAGCTAAATATTTGGAAGGTACATTTATTAAACATATTTATTTCATATTAATTTAATATTTAAATGGTGTTACATATATTTAAGTACTTTAATATTTAATTTTTTATTAATACTATATTTATAATATCTTTAATATTATTTTTAAATATATTATATATGGTTGCTTTTGTATTTTGTGGATTGATCTTAGGATACTCCTTTAGGAGTCACACACTAATCTTCCCAAGAGACTAAAATCTTCGACCCATTTTGGTATTTTTTTTTGCGCACCAACATTAAAAAAAATTAAAATATAAATTTTAGTCATATATTTTAAATCTTACACCTTACATAACACGCCATGTACCAAATACTTTAAATTCTAACCATAAACCCTAACTTTAAATCTATTTTTTAATGAAAGGGCATAGATAAGGGCACCGAAAAGAGGTTGGCGATTTCTACTTCTTCTAAGAGTTTTGTTCACATTTTATATAATTTTATTTTTGAGTAACCATTCAATATACTGCAATGAATTAGAAGTTTTCATAAAATCAATAGGGATCGGTTCAAGTGGTAAGCAGCTTGGTAATGTTTAAGTAGGTTTTGAGTTTGAAGCCTTGTGGATGCATAAAATTTCCTCTGGGAGACTCACCCACCAAAGCCAGATGTGCGACGTGATCGACTTGTATTAGTTAGAGCAAAACCTTGAGAAACCAGGAAGGCAACCAATAAAAAAGTTTTCATAAACAAATTAAATTAGATTGTAGGATATAGTTTTGAGTTTAGGGTTAGAGGTTAGAGTTAGGCTTACAATATAAATCTCTAGCTTCTTATTCTAAACTATAAATCTTAAATTCTAATCAGTAACCTTAAAACTTAAAACTGTGAACTAAATTCTTAAATTAAATCTTTAATCCGTGAATTTAATATGCTTGTGGAGATTTTTAGGGTAAAATACCTAAATCATCACTCAACTTTGCTCTTTGACCTATTTTGGTCACTGAACTTTCAAAATGCTCAATTTACTCATTGAACTTTACTTTCTGACCTATTTTGATCACTCTAAATTATTTTATTAATATTTTGGTATGATGTGGCATATTTTATTATTATTAAATATAAAAATAATTTAAAATAAAAATAAATTATTGGGTAAATTACACAAACCATCACTAAACTTTGCTCTTTGACCTATTTTGGTCACTGAACTTTAAAAATAATCAATTTACTCACTGAACTTTATGCAACGACCTATTTTGATCACTCTGACGTTAATCTATTAACACCGTTATGAAATGTTATAAATAAATTATAAAATATTAATATTTCTCTCCCTTTCCCTCTTGATTTCCCATTTTCGTCGTTTGGAGGTGCTTTCAACCAAACATAATTGCTAAAAGCTTTCCATTTATGTTACCTCAATGACCCAAAACATGGTTTGTTGAACCGACCTACCTATCTCTAGGTGGAAGACCGTGAGAGACTCTTGAATTTTTACCATTGAATATAGTGGAAACACTTGAAAAGTTAGAAACTTTGAGAATAGTAGGATGTTAAAGCACAAAGGCGCAAAGATCAACACAACCAAACATATAAACTCCCTTCTTATACCCACACTAATAAATTTCATAAATTTTCAACATTCCCTAAATAAACAATGAAAGTAAATGATTAAAAGGGTAAAGACAATTACACTTTAAATTGGTTAATGGTACAACCATCTTTAAGTACTTCAAGAAAGAAATGGTGACAAGGAGGTCTACTCCACTAAGCGATTGTGTAAGACACATATGATTATTTTCACTTTAATGACCTTTCAATTGAATTTGGTTCCGTATTTGAGTTTGGTTGTTGTCTTTTTTTTGGGAGGGGGGTTGCAGGTTATGGTTTATGGGAGAAGTAGTGATGAAAAAAGACCTATCGATGTTTTGACTGTATTGGTTTTGGACACGACTTGGGCTATTAATTTGGGTTTGGTTGAGGGATTAGGGTTTTGAGGAGGTGATGGACCCATCATGACAGTCAAGGTTGCGAGAGAGATAGAGAGAAGAAGAGGAATTGTAGAAATTTGAGTATAATGCAGCACAATGAGTTATGCTGGGACGTATTTATTTATGACACGTCATAACAGTTTTAATAGATTAACGGTGAAGTGACCAAAATAGGTCAATGTATAAAGTTTAGTGAGTAAATTGGCCGTTTTTAAAGTTCAGCGACCAAAATAGGCTAGAGAGCAAAGTTTGGTGATGGTTTGTGTAATTTAGCTAATAATTTATTTTATTTAATAATAATAAAATATGCTATGTCATACCAAAATATTAATAGAATAATTCAGAATGATCAAAATAGGTCAGAAAGTAAAATTCAATGAGTAAATTGAACGTTTAGTAACTAAAATAGGTCAGAGAACAAAGTTGAGTGATGATTTAAGTATTTTACTTTTTTTATCGCCAACATATTGAATATTTTCATTTTTGTTTAAATTAAATACTAAACTCTTAAGTATTAGACCCTTAATTCTTATTAAAGATAAGTTAAATTAAATTAAGCAATGTCAGGGGATTGAGTCTTGGCGTTGTGAATAGAAAAATTAGGCTAGAAATGTCGCCTTCATATTGGACCTCTACTAAACGTGATCTGAATTAATCGACCAATAAGTCATATCGAAGTGGTTAAACCAAACAAAATTAAATTAATGATTTGTATATTTATTTAAAGCAGGCTATTCTTATCAAACATATTGAAAAATGTTAAACTAATTAAATTTTTTATTTTAATGAAATATTTTTCAACTATCTATTAATCAAGTTCTAAATTGGTTTTCGAATTATTCTAAGAATATTTTACAAATTAAGCACTACAATTTTTAAATAAAAAGTAGATTAAAAAATATTTCTTACCTGTTAAATATTTATTCCTTTACATTTGTATTGTTAATAGTTTTACTTTTATTTTCTTTTTTTGAAATTAGTTGTACTTTTGTTTTCACCCACGTTTGAGCCTATTCCATCCATGAATAACATATTCGAATGTAATGCTTATAAGGCCCAATGCAAAGGGCTTTCCTATTAAACTCAACCAAGACATGGGCTGCACCATCTTCTTTAGTGTGCTAGAATTCTAACCATTATTGCCGATGTACACTAGAATTCTTACCATTGTTGCTGATGTTTTTTTCTCCCTAGCAAAGTCAATAGAAAATGTTGGTGAAATTCGAATCTTAATTTTTATTAAGGAGTTAATGAATATTCAATCAACTAAATCAACTTATGTTTAAGTTATTGCTAATATCTATAATTGAAATCTTAAGTTATTATTGATACATTCAAACACTCGAGCAAATACTACAAAAAAGAACAATATCACGTTCGATACTTGTACTTTAACAAAATATCTAATGCAGTATATGTATTTTTGAAATGTCCAATGTGATAACTATGTTTTGACAAACTACATAATATAGTACTTGTACTTTGATTAATTGTCCAATGCGATACCTATATATATTGTTCACACTATTGGTAACTGTCATATCAGTCAATGAAATTTTCGTATGGACTATAATGATACATAGAATGATGATTCAAGAATCACATTAAATGTTTTTGTCGAAATATATTTACTGTATTAGACATTTTAAAAGTACGAATATTACATAAGATTTTGTTAAAGCAAGATACCGAATGTAACATTATCCCAAAAAATAATTTAGCAATTTGACTTAAATATTGACGAGGAGTTATATTGGTAATGGTAATTGGTAAGTAGTACCACTACCAACTGATGAGTTCATAACAATGACAGACTTTTACTACTGCACCATGATTTAAACACAATCTATTAGGAAAGGGTTTATCATATAATGTGTAATTTTATTATTTTTTGTGTATACAAAACATATTTAAATCGAAATGGAGTTAGATAAAGAATTTAAGATTTTTCGGATCAAAACTGACAGTTCTAGTTCTATATATCTTTTTATTTGTTTATTTTTTTTACTATCCAAAAAGGTATAGACGATTATGATCTCTTTTTGTGGTTGTGTCGTTGTGTCAAGAATAAGTAGCACAAGGATTTGCTTTCTTTATAGAGCACTCTGGTCAAAGTAGTTTGTTCACTGGATTTCATTCAGAAGGTTGTTCAAGTTCTTCTGAAAGTGATAGGTTTTGTATTTTAAAGTCTTTCACGCCTCTTAGAATTTTATTGTATTTATTTTTACGCATTGATTTTTCAATGTTTGAGGTGTAGTTCTTTTGTAATCCTTTCACTTTAAATATAATCCAGTATTTCAGAAAAAAAAGATAGATGGTTATATTTTGTAGTTAGCTTCCAAATTGAATCACAAAGAGGATTCAACTAATCTCACGAGGATGGAATAGAAGTGGTTAGGTTGTACCACTTCTTGTAGGGTTAAGTTGTAAGAAATTTCATTAAAATATTTTAAGTTCGAATTTTGTAGACGAATTAAAAAAATTAAAATAAAACTATATGTATCTTGAAATAAATTTGGTTTGGTTCAGTTTTAATCAATTGATATAATATTTTTGACATCTTAAATGTTCTCTAGATTAAAATTTTTATTCTTAAACTGTGAATTCCATTCGGTTATTTTTAAGTTTGTTATCATGCCATCAAAAAGGGCTGGATAGACGTAACACGTGTATTGAATAATTTTTTAGAGATGAGTAATTTTTTAATACATATTTTGTGTAAAAAATTATACAAGCCTACATATTTACTCATTAAAAATAAAATATAAATACCAAGCTCTAAAATATAAACCTCAAACTCTAAAATTAAAATACATACAATTAACATGTGAATAGGAAATACAAACTATTATTTTTTTAGCATTCTAAGTGTGATCTAATGGTACTATTTGTTCTGGTTTTAACCCTTGATAACAATTATGCACGCACTGATATAAAATTGCTCGAACATAAATCTTTTAAAGAGAATATTATTATTTTTACTGTGATCATTCGTTAACTTCAAATACAAACTAATTATATACATGTTATCCTAGTGGCTAAAAATGCTCATATTATCTCATCTTGTATATAAAAAAAATAACAAGTTCCTTGAATGTTTCACTTAACCTAGGGCAAAACACTATCCATTTTCATAATCAAAACATACAAAAACAGACACCCAACAAGAAAGAAAGAAAAAGCAGTTCTGTTTGGTAAGATACAGATGGGCCTTAAAAGTCTTTCAGTCAAAGCAACAATCAAAACAAAAGTGAAGAACAAAAGCAAAGGAATGATTGGGACTAAACTAGTAAAAAAAACAAAGAAGGGGTCCCCTACCCGGCATTAAACCCTTCTAAGGGAATGATCATTTTCAGTGTTATCTTTGACTAATTAACACTTGATTGTATTTTTTGATGGGTCGAAGTCTCTCTTGGTTCTGAAACTAAAAAATTAAGTCTTATTCCTCATTTTTTTAGTTTAAATACTTCTTAGGTCCCTATTTATTCTGAAATTTGGCAAATTAAACATGCCCCTTTATTTTTTTTAATTAAATATTAATTAGATCCTTGTCAATTTCAAAGCTGGAAAAAGTATATTGATAATGTTAATTTGAAGATTTGATTAGACTGTTCTAGAATTTAACGAGAAATTTAAAATATAACTCATAGTTTGAGGGTGTATGTTACAATTAAACCTGTACAAAAAAATAAGTATTTTACAATGTTTTGCCATTTTAAGATTTTTCTTCTCCGTAATTAACTTTTTAATGGAAATTTTGAACCTTCACGTGCCTAATAATTAAGGAAAATTCGAACAAATTGAAGTAGCTATCCTTCAACAGAAAAGGAACCAATAATTGAAGCACCTTTAGAATGGCAAAGCTGCATTAGGTACGAAAAGCTGTTGGGTTAAGGGAGTGGAGGCATCATTAACACATTTGTGCATCACGTGCCCTTATTATTGTTTATTGGGTAAATATGCATTCTGGTATCTAAACTTTACTTCAAAGTTCAATTTCGTACTTAAACTTTTTTCCAGTTCACTTGGATATTTGGATCCGACTTTAAGGTTCAATTTGATAATTAAAGATTTTTTGTCCAATCAGGCTCATAAAGTTGACTTTGTGGTTCAAATTAGTACATGAAGTTGGCTTCATGGCTAAAATTGGTGGACTTCGGATCCAAATCGAGCATCAATACCAAATTTAGATATTAGATTGAACCTTAAAACTAAGTTCATATACTAATATGTATCTTTACCATTGTTTCATCTGGTGAAATAAAAATAAATTATAAATTTTTAAGAGATTTAAAATAGACCCTTTTAAGGAGTTTGATCTAACTTAAACATATCTCAAATTCGAGACGTTGTGTATAAAAAAAAACCCTGAAAACCGAAAGGTCAACCAAAAAATAAACCCTTTTATATGCTTCAAAATCCATAGTTAGTGAATACTTCTTTTCAGACTTACTATATGAAATGGTTGAATTAATTTGACTAATATTTTTTTCTATAGGCTTAGGGCCTAATTACTAATGCAGCCAAGTTACCTAATTCATTATCTAATTGTTTGCTTTGACTCTTACTTACCACATGGATACGTTTCTTACAACAAGCTAAAAGGTTTTACATAACCAACGCTTTCAACACTTTTGGATACTTTTTTTTTTGTTTCCTTGCCAAATATTATTGAACGCTTAAAGTTGGGAAAAATATTTTTTAAAAGTTTAGTATTTATATTAGTACTTGAATTGGGTAATGTTTGTATATATATAATTTTATATGAGTTGATTTAGCATTTCAACAAACAATTAAATTATTAGTGTAGTACTCACCAGTTAAAATATTAATGTCATTAAGTGTCATGTGTCACAACTTGACTGGTTGTTGAAATGTCACATAATAATTATTAAATTAAGAATTTTTTTTCCAGTTCAGATACGAATTTGATCAAAAAAGTTCATGTATCAAGCGGAGAAGAATTACCAAATTCAAGTACTAATTTTGGGTAATTTGCATTTTAGATCATTGAACTTGGCGTTTACTTTCATCTATATCACCAAATTCATTTAAATATATTTATCTATTATATAATGTATGTGTATAACACTGGAAATTATAAATATACATCATCCTCTTTTAATATATTATAATAATAATTAATGTTAATAACATTTGTATAAACATGTTAATTATAATTATAATTCGATTCATATATTGTACTAATCGATTCAATTTCAATCGGTCAATAGAAAGATAGATAACTAGTAAAATAAAGTTGTTAATGATGCAGCACTAGAATCAACATAACAAAAAATATTTATCTTTTTCGGTGTCCCTTTCAAGGACTTAATATTAAAAAAATAAATTCTAAATCCAAATCTTATACCCTTAAATATACACAATATCTTTAATTTTTTAAACTCTAACCCTAAATTCTAACTACAAATCTTAATTATAAATTCTAAACTTAATATTTTAAAGTAAAAACACAAATAAAAATACTAAAAAAGACAAACAAAAAAATTATCTGAATCAACAAATAGTAGTCAAGTCAAGCTACTAAGCGAAACATCAAAGGTGGTCTGGTCTGCCGAAAAATCTAATATGCGCCGAAAGGTGCACACTACAAAGAACACCCATTATCAAATCCAAAACTAAAAAGGTACACAACATGATACAAAGTTATACGTAAGATATAATTTAAAAAAAAAAAACAAAGTATAACACTAAGCCACCATGTCTCTCTATCATGCAGACCAAAGCCAAAAGAGACAAGACAAGACATAATATTTTTGTTTTATTTATTTTGAAATTAATACCCACTTCAATGCTTTGGTTGTCCTAGTATTTACTTTTATTCTATTGCTAAAGTTTATATACTTTTGTCTACCTTACTTTTTGTCATTGCATTAGCTTTCTTTTAATCAAGACTTCGACTCTGTACTGTCTCAATGTTAGGCACTGTGTCAAAATGTTCAAATAAAGAAGTGGATTCAATAAACACCTTGGCATCTCCTCGATCCTAGATGCCGAGCTTTGAAAAATTCTTGAGGGCCTTCGTCTCGCTTGGCTTAATGAATTTGAAAACCGATAGTTCAGAGGCCTATAACCTGCTTACGACTCCGAATGCTAGAATATGTCGATTTCCTTGCCAAATTTCAACCTAACTCGGTTGGCTCCACCTCTATTTTCTATGATGCTCCGGCATCCTTAGTGCCTATTCTTGTAAGGGACTTACATGGCCCCATATCCTAGACACTGTAATCTCATAATATAAGGCTCTGCCTTCTTATTATTCAAAAAGAAAGAAGTGGATTTAAACTCACAGTTTAAACTTTAACCTTAAACTTTAAACCCACTTTTTTAAAGTGGGAGTATCAAAAGGAGCATAATAGGGCAGGCGATTTCCATCCCTGGTTTGAACCTAAAATGATGCAAAATATAATGAAAACCCAAAATATTACATATTCTAACCTAAACTCGTAGGATTGCCAAGTTTTGAGATGAATGGAGAGAATTCTCTCATTTGGGATCCTTAGGGAGGAAGATCAAGTTAGGCCTTACGAATTTGAGTGAAATGTGATAAAAGGAAAGGAAAACACATGGACCAACTCCATCTTCTCAATCACCCTATGGATGCCTTCGCCATCTAGGGTTTGCAAACTTATCATACAACTCTTTTAATAAGTGAAATGCATTAGTAGTTCGCTCTCGGGATAAGTATTAAAGGGAGAAAAAGTTTTTCCTTCTTTGATTTTTCTTTAGGTGAATTTCGAAAACCACAAGATTATTTAATTAGAATGGGATTTCAATTGGACACTTTTTAAAATTTTGAGATGAATTAGAAATTTAGGTTTCGTCGGACTCGCAAGATATTTTCCATATTAATGCTATGTTTGTTGTTGTTGTAACTGGAGCATTGAGTTGAGAGGATGCTCCGATAATAAATCTTTGTAGTAAGTAACCCAAATTAATTTGTTAAATATCAATGATTATATCAAATATATACGGTATTACAAAAAGCTGAGAGGAGCCTGGACTTAATTTCTTTCATTTTAAAATTAATAAGGGCTAAAGAACAATTACACCATAAAAGGTTAGGGCATGGTCAAAGTAGCTCCGTCCCTGTTCATAGGATTCAACGCTCTCACAAGACGATGGAGTCCCTGTTTCTTACCATAAAATTCACCGATTTTTATCCACAGTAATGTTTGTCCGTGAGCTCATTCCACGCCAAATATTGGTGTCTGCAACACTGAGAGGCTTGGCTTTGCAGCCTGATAAGAATGCAATGGTTGTACAATGTTCCAGCTATGGTAGCTACCGGAGTCCTCACAATTGTTAATGCCGCTGTTGTTCAAGACGATCGGTGTAGCAAATGGAATTGAAGGACTTGAAATACTAACATTATAATCATCTCCGTTGTTGATGCTCTCGTTGATTACGGAATTCACGCCCGAATCCATACCCAAGCCGGTTGGACTTTGTAACATGCTAGTCCGTGCAACTGCAACACTAGTGTTCTTTGCTGTACCGGTGTTGTATCCGAAGACATTGGACCAATAATCAGACGGGTCTTGCTTGATGGGAACTGCAAAGCTGCTGAGATTGGAGCGTGCAGCAGAACAAGGCTGGGATGTAAAGGTGACGGCAAATGCAGCTGAAGAGAGATCTCGGTTGTCATCGTCGGTGACCGCGGTGCTCTTAGTATCAGAAGCCGAGTCCGAGCAGTTTTTGGATTTGCCGCTAAGGCCACCGATGGGAAGATTACCGTTGGCGATGCTTTTTACGTCGTACCGGCTCATGTCGAAGTTCGTCACTGCATTTAAGCCTCGAAATTTGATTGCAGCAATGTCATAGGCCTCGGCTGCTTCCTCTTGGGTGCCTGCAAAACAAATTCTTGAGAAAGTTACACAAATTAAATAACAAATAAACAAAATGAAAGAAAATATCACTCACCAAATGTGCCTAGATAGAGATCTTTGTTGCCTGCAACTCTTCCAATTCTTGCCTGCCACCTCCCATGTTGATGATGCCTGAAACATAAAACCAAACATATTAAGGAACCAAAAGACAATGAATAATAATTTAGTATATATAAATTAATATAGTAAATAAAGAACCTTGTGACCCCTCTGTAGATCGAGGCACCCCTTGAAAATCCACTACTTTTCCTGGGAAAGTGAAATTTAACCAAAAAGAAAGCTTAGCCTTTGCTGAAAAGACCCAGAAAACCAATATGTGTACATATATAAGTTAATATTTACCTTCGTAGTGAAGCCACGAACTCTTGCCTACTCATGTTCTTCATCTCTTCTAGTTCCTTCTCGTAGTTAAAAATCTGAAGAAAAAAAGGATAAAATTTTCGTTATAAGACCAAGTACGAGATCGATGAAGCGCGAGCCGGAATCGGAGAAACGGAAGCGTTTACCGGGAAGTTTGTAGTGGTGGTCGGACCCCAGTACTTCAGAGCTGCAAGATCATAAGCTCTTGCTGCTTTATCTTCCTTGTCATACCCACCTGATTACATAAAAAAACAAAGTGATGATGAGAATCTATGTTATCCATGCAAATGAGAAGGAAATGATGATATGGTTAGAACTGGAAACTCACCCAAATAAACTAAAAGAAAACAATGATGAAACCATTCGAGCATCCATCCATGGCGGCAATCATTCGTTAATCGTCGTGGAAGATGCCACATAAAGAGCCAACATATTAGAATCACGTGCAGAATCAGTTAAGACAGATCTCATCGTTAACAATACTCAAACTATTTACCTTGTCTTCCTTTCCTACTTTGGCCTTCTCTTCTGCAACGATTGTCCCACAGGTGAGCTTCATACCTTCCGGTCCATCTATGCCTGATAAATCAACCCAGACCAGAAAAGGAAACGAAATTTAATCAATTTTCGTAATCTATATTATGTAGTTGTCTTGTATCGTATCATTTGGTTATTTAATTACCTGGTGACTCCTCGGTAGATAGATGTACGTTGGCCGAAACTATCAGCAGCTTTTCTCGGTGTCGGTGGCACCGCCTGTTGTAGTTTATTTTCAGATGAAAACCCTTGGAGAAAGCTAGCAGCTATGGTTTTAAGCTCGGAGTCATATATCTCGTTGTCCGATACAGCCACGGGTACTGTTGTTTCAGTAGAGAAATGGTGCTGTTGTTTGGGTGCAGTACCACCAAGAAAATCCTCGAGCCTCGGGCTTTTATCGAACACGGTTGTGCCCGTGCCTGCACCTGTAGACGGGACGGCGGCGGCAGAAGGGGTGAAAGCTTCAAAGTTGGAAAGAGAGAAAGCGAGCCAATTCTGAGTAGAAAAAGAAGCGGTGCTGTTGTTGTCGTTCCCCGTGTTCATATCCATAACAAAGAAATTAAAACCTCGAGTTTAGCTTAACCAGCAGCTGCCCGGTGAAGATGGAGAAAGAAGTGAGAGGATGATGACAGATATATAGACGTATTTAGAAATTGATTAAAGCTAAAAAGAAGAGAAAAAAGAGAGAGGTGAATGTGAAGAAAAGAGAAGAGGACGCACGAGCATCGAGGTTCTTTGTTTCTGAGCTAACAAAATTTATTTTGATGGAGGAGAAAAAGATGAGCGCTTCCACTGTGTGATAGATAGCTTGGCAATGCAAGTGAAAGCATTTCATAGGTTGATTCGGCGGTCTCTCTCTCTTTCTTCTACGTCAAACCTGCATTATTTAATAAGGACTACACTTACTGTATTTAGAAAATGTTTTATATTTTATGATAAGGTTGAGGCCTTTAGAACTTTGTGATTTTATGTTTGAGTTTTGTACAGCGTAAAGGATGGAATTCGTCTGCACTGATTATGTTTCTTTTGGTTTTTTTAATTTAAAAATAGATTTAAGGTTTATAATATTAAGATTTAAGATTAGAGTTTAAAGAGTTAATGATAAAATATGTTTTATAAAGTATAGAGTTTAAGACGTAAAATTTAAAATTTAATTATTTAGTGTTAATGTGTGCATTAAAAACAAAGAATTTTTGTTCCCTAAATTATGTATGGTTTCTTTTAAATTTATTTTGGGTTTAAAGTTATATTATGTATCAGATCCATGCAAATTTAGTCGATATATAGGTCTGAATATATTTTAGTTTAAACGTCACCATTCGTCATTTATGTTCATATGTACTTAATTTAGGTCTACATATATTTTCAATTATTAGTTTAATCATATTTTGTAATAATTAATTTTAGCTTAAGATTATGTCCCCATTTATTTTGATTATTTGCAGTCCTGCTTCATAGTAAATTATTCTTGTTGAAGCTAGATTTATAGTGGACCAAAAAAATTATATGTCCATTTTCACGGTTTTTTTTTATTTTTCACGCTAAAAAGTATTAAAAAAATTAAATTATAAGTCATAATTTTAGATCTTAAATTTTACACCTTAAAAATACACTCTACTTCAAATTTTATAAACCCTAAACTTAATTTTTAGTGTTGCGCATAAATAAAAATACCAAAAAAGGTAACAGATTTCTATTCGTTTATATTATTATAATGCGATCCAATTAGTAAAGAAACAAATGAAATAAAAATGTAATATATAAATAGATAATAAGAAGTGGGAATAAAATTAGAAACCAAACATATTAAACAAGTACATTTAGCCGGTTAACTAAGCTGCTCATTTTTATTCTCTCATATTTTTTAGTTTATGAGTTTTAGACTTAGTAGAAACGTTTCTCTTTCTTCCCCTAAAATCTATCTTCCCTTTTCTCTAAATAGAATTAAAATTAAATTTAAAATTTGTAAAAAAAAATCGTAATTCTCTTCTACTATTCGACATTATAACAATTTATTTCCTCTATATGTAATTTTTTATTTTCATTTTTTAAAAAGTTTCATAAAAAATTATATATATTCTTTTAAGTTTTTTTTCTAGATAAATTTGTTTTTATTCATCTAAATGACAAAAAGCCTCAAAATATAACTTATACCAGTCCTTAACCTATACATATATTCATATTTACGCTGCTGATTCTAAGTATACTGTTTTTTCCTATAAAAAAAACAAAATTGTGGGTTTCCTGTGTGGAAATGAAAAGCTAAAGCAGGCGAGGCGACCCCATGGAAGGGATTCGTCGTGTGTTGTTCATTTTCTCCATTCTGGTTATGATTGCAGATTTATAATTGGTCCCAGCAAATGCCGCGTGTGTGTTATTTTAATATTTGTGTGGACGGTCAGAACTTTTGTGTTTGTTTTTCTTCAGTCCCTTTTTGACTACACTCATTGGTCAAGGAGTCGTGATGGACAGAGTGTTGCCAGTAAAAGACAACTATTGCCTCTCGGGCTCATCCGGACTTTTTAAAACTTAACTCCAAAAAAAAAAAATATTATTTTTATTTAATTTAGAAAATTTTGATTTCTTTTTTCTCGAAGTATAATTTCATAAGTTCGATTCGAAAAAATTTAAATAAAGTTAGAATTATAAAATCAAAATTAGAATGACTCGAAATTATATGTTTTGCATGTTTTTTAAATCGTTGGACGGGTGAAATTGATAGCTAAAATTAACTCTTTACTTTTCTTTCTGATATCCTACTGTTAATCTCAATCGTTCATTTCACTCACCTAACGATCCAAAAAAATGTAAAACTCACAAAATGTTACGGTGTGCAAACGGATCTTATATATACATACATATATCACATATGAAAAAATAGTCATTTAAATTGGAACTAATTAGCACTATAACATTATAAATGTTTTACGATTAAATGTAAACAAAAACTTTAACAACTCGACGTGATCTGACTCAAAAAATTTTCAAATAAAAATTGAGTTTTAAAATAGTACTCGTCAACTTGACTAACTCGTAATTTTTTTTCTCGAGTCGACTTATTCTATCACCATTATCACTAAAGAATAAAAATCTCCTGCCCCTATTTGATGCTCTTTCTATATCTTACACTAAAAAATAGGTTTAGGGTTAGGCTTTAAGGAATTATGGATTTGGTGTATTTTTTAGAGTTTATGATTTAAAATTTAAAATTTATGGTTAACACTAATAATTTATTTATTTTAGTGTTTGGATCATAAAAATGAGCACCGAAAAGGGACAAAGTATTTTTGTCCATCACCAAACACCTTTTTAATTGATTGTATGGTCAAGGCTGAGGTATTGACCCATATTGTACATAGAGTAGTTTTTTTTAATAGAAATCGTTAGTTTTATTAAACGAGAAAATATTTAAAATTATAATAAGGTTCACAATTATCATTGTAAACTGAATTCGTAGTTTGGAAATTTTCTTAAAACTACTCACTTTAGATCATACAAGGACCATACATGAAAAAGGTTAAAAACTCATCCCAAAGACTCGAACGGAAAATAAATATGAACAAATCTGACTGCATCAACAAACGAACCACAAAAGAGATTAAGCTATTGAAAAACCACAAAGAATCGCAAATCAGACACGAGGTCACCCACGAGCGCAAATTACATATCCAAATTTAATCCGAGGGTCTGGAGCAAGGAAGATCAACATGATTACAAATAAGCATAATCTTGATCAGTTTTAGCTTCGTCAATCTAATCCTGAGAAAAACATAAAATAACAAACGACCAAATGACCGAGAAAGAAAAAATAAGCCAAACGACATAAATAAACGTGCCACAAAAAAAATGTGTCATAAAAACAAAAATATTTTTATTAAAAGACTAAAAAAGAAATAAAAAATAAAAAATAAATCCGGCGTAACAACCAGCATAAAAATCGACACTGTCGCCGCCTAAATAGAACGAAAAAATAAGGCGTGCAGCGCTCGACAAATGCGAATAGTTAAGAATGTTGATATTGTGTATCTTTTATGAATTTAAATCTTAAATTTGTATTTAGGAGGTAAAAAGCTCCTTATTTAACAAAAATAAAATTGATTTGTGTAAGTTTGGATCGATTTTATGCGTTGTATAAATATTTTACATTTGTTTGTGCAACTTTTATAATTAATGTGTCTTTTGTATTTGTTGTTGTATATAAAAATTAATCTTTTCGAGATTTATAGTTATTTCTTTTAACAATGCGAAATTGTTTCTTAATTCACTCGACGTTATTTTTATTAATTATTTGTGATAGAAAAACATTGTTCACAAATTTTTCATCATTTTAAAAATAAGACGTCTTTTTATCGCATTAGTTGGCATGATACTGTCTTAACTCATTAGATGTTATCTTGTGATTATTCGGATATAAAAAGACATCTTTCGCGAAATTTGTATTCATTCAACAAAATCATCATTTAAATTTAAATTTGTATTTATAATTCGTAAATAAAACTAAGACAACAAATGATAAAAAAATAAATTGTATTGTTTTTATTTTTTAGATGTTGTAAGGGTGTTTTAACATTTTTCATGCATAATCGACTTTTGAACTCAATTTTTTATTTTAGTTTAAAACACAAACCATCAAAATTATATTTAAAAAACACATTAAAAATGTTTTTAAAAGATATTTTTTACATTGTTCAATCATACATGAGTCGGTATGATCAATGACGATTTTATTTTAAAAAGCTACACAATTTTTATATCAAATAATTTGATTAATAAATGACTAATAATAAAATAAACAAGTATTATTATATAATTACATCGTTTTTAAAAAATCAACCTACCACTGCAAGAGAAAAAAGATAATTTGACTAATGGCAGCACATGCTTGCATGCCATTTACGAGAAAGACGGGCGAGTTTAAAGTGCAGTATAGTTCGGTACTATTGCAGTAAAGCATTGAGAATATTACAAGATATTAAATTTAAATAAAAATATTATATTTTTTGATAATATTATAAATTAATAGTTAAGTATAGAAACTTAATTTTGAGTATCGATACTTATCATGTTTGTTAACATTTTAAGTTATTGTAAATACTGAAATTTGTCTCTAAATATCGATACTGTCGTGAAACACCAATTTAAAATATTATCTTAAAATATCAAATAACACGTGTCACTTGCATGCCCTCTATCATGTTTGCATCTATCATACATTTTTTTTGTAGCTTTCTTGAAGGTTACGTGGCGCGTATAGAGTATGATATGCAACATTGGATACGGTCACCTAAAGATTTCGGATTTCTTATTTATAAAATAATGGTAATTTTTGGTAAATAGCGGTTTGAGCGAAAATTAGAAGTTTGAGTTAGTATTAAAAATTTTACTGGTCAAATTCGCTAATTTAGATGTATGGTGAATAGAAAATTGAAATAACGGATTGGGGTGAAATCTCTAATTTTGAAAAAAATTGTTAATATGAATTTTGAAATTAGGAATTTTGACATTAGAGTTATAAATACCCTTTTACTCTTAATAATTATTAAAAATTTCCAAATAACTTAAATTTAACTTTTTTTCTATTTTAATTTTTCACTCTCACATATTTACATTATGACATTCATAAACTATTACTTTTGTTTTTTCCTTTTTATTTTCACACATTTATATTTAGATTTAATTATTAATTTAAGTATATTAAAAATATTTATATAAATAATAAATTAACCTATAGATCCTTTAAATACGTTTAGTATTGTTATATTAAAAAAATATTGTTCATAATCTAATTAATATTAATAGATACAAATTTTTTTGGTAATAAAGGGCAGAAAATACTAAGCACTGAAGACAGACCTCAAGCAATCTAATTAATATTAATAGATACAAAATATATTGTTTTTTTGTAATAAAGGGCAAAAAATACTAAGCATTGGAGGCAGACGTCAAGCAACCTGCAAGTAGCAAATCCCGCACCTGCAAAGGGGAAGATTCGAACATGACCTCCCGTATACAACCAATTTATCGGCAACAGCATTCGCATCTCGAACAACATGCTTCAAAGAAACCTCTCAATCACACTCCATCATTTCACGAATAACAATCGCAAGAGCATACCTACGTCCTTCACCAATACTGTCCTCAATACATAAAATTGCATCTCGGCAGTCTGACTCCACTTCTATCTTGTGTAGACCAATTCACCAAGCATGACGGAAACTATCCGAAATCGCCCATAATTCAGCGTTAACCACCAAACATCTCCCAGTACTCTGTGCAAAGCTGAAAACCCACTCACTATTAGCATTATGGAACACCCATTCGACTGCAGCGTATTGATTGTGTGGAGCCACAACCCCATCCACGTTGATTTTAATTCAATCGAGGATCGGTCGAGACCATCTTGTCGTATGGAACTGTGGGTTACCTCCCCTTAATTCACCACCCGTCCTTTCAGTTCGAGCAATAATAATCATACACAAATAATTACGACAACCCACAACGAAATCCTCTTTCTTAACAAACTCGGTATCAAACAACTTAAGGTTCCTATGGTTCCACAATTTCTAGCAAAACAATGGCAAATAACATGCTCCAATTCTCCATGTTAGACGCAAAAGCACTATTTTTATGCAAATTAACACTAAACTAATCTGACATTGGCAAAGATAAGAACTCACCCAATTTCCTCAGGGTGTACCAATGCAATCCACACAGTTCGAGCTCTTCGACAATCTCGTAGAACATGCGACACATCCTCAGCACCATACCTACAGATCCTACGCGTTGCATCATCAGTCACGTGCCTACGCACTTGTTCCGCATTTTTGTAAGTAAATTACCTCGTATTGCAAGCCATATGGAAGTGCGAATACGTTGGGGAATATCCAGTTTCCACACAACAGTCCAACAACTATTATGATTCGGCTCCACATTCCCCGTCAACAAGGCATAAGCAGACTTGACTGACAAATTATGTCTCGACTCTTCCTTCTATTCAATCAAATCATGTCCAAATCGAACCGGAGAATGAACCATTGCTAAAATGCGCTGCACAATCTCACCCGGAACCATAGTGCGTAACCTATCCACATCCCCAAGACCTTACTCTGTAACAAAAGATCAAACTGGGCATGGTACAGGTAACGGCTGCATTACGACCTTGGATATCAAAGGGCCAACACCCTCTAACCAATCATCGTACCAGAAATCAGCAAGACTTCCATCGCGAACGCACCATATTAAGCTCTATCGGACATTATCCCATACACAGCTAATTCTTGCCCATAATCTCGAGCATCCATGGTAATCAATGTTGGACGGAACATTGCCTTCTCACTTTTATTTAGCCCGGAGTACACGTACCCACAATTTGGATGTGTTAGTTACAAGTTGATATCCCTACTTCATAAGAAAAGCAAAGTTATACATCTCGAGGTCGCAAAACCCCAACCTACCCCGATCAATTGAAGTCTGCATATCCTCTCATACAACCAAATTAACACCCCTACATTCAGTTGTATGACCCCAAACAAAACCTCTGATCATATTTTCAATTTCCAAACACACACCACGGAGAAGTTGATGTGATCACGTCCAACAAGACGAACTCAAGAAGCTTTCATTAGGACCAATGACGCGTGATACAACTAAGAAATTGCAGGAATATGTGATTCGCAGTTATTATCAAGTTTTAAGAATGATCACTTCTTCTAATGATCAGGATTATTGAATCATGCATAAGCAACCATGCAATGCTTTGCATGCTAAATTTTAGTTCATCTTAAATCTATGTACACATACATTATATTCTGTCCGCATACACATTATGTACGCATACATTGCATTATATTTGCATACACATTATGTACGCATACATTACATTATGTTCGCATACACATTATGTTCACTTACATTGCATTCTGCACATATACATTACATTCTGCCACATCATTTATTATTTAATTTACTTTTATATTACTACTTGCCTAATGTCAGGATTTTATCAAATCAGCTTGGTAGGTTTTGGTTCCAATCCCATCCTGGGCGGCAAGACACACAAGTTGAAGAAATTTTAATTAATATTTTTATCCTTGATTTAGGAGTTTGGTTATAATCACATCACGACAGTAAGGGCACACTTCCGAGGGATTTATTTAATGTATTCCTTTTCCTTTCACTTTTGTAACCCTATAAATAGAGGTTAATTACTCAATGTAAAAACAGACTTGAAATATATAAAATTGTGAGAATTCGCTCTCTTGTTCTTATAAGAACTTTATTGGTTTCTATAAGTTTCATGTGAAATCATTCTATCCCATTTATTTATATAGTAGGTTACTAGTTGTTCTATAACTAGTAGGTCTTGATCCATCTTCGATTCCATTTTATTATATCGTAGGTTCCTAGTTCGTTATAACTAGTAGGTCTCGATCCATCCCAAGTTATTGTGCATTATAGAAATTGGGTCGCCACTCTTTATAGTGTTGGTTCATTTCTCAAATTTAACCTTTTTCTATCGAATATATTTACTTTATCCATTTACCATCAAACTATCCCATCACACCCTTCTTTCAAACCACTATTAATCCTTACACATCTTCCGTCATATATCAAATTTCATCCGTTCAAAATTTCTATTATTTCGTTTGGAGCACTTACTTGATTAATGATCAGGTAAACATATACGATTCGACTATTCACGTAACTGTCTTTGTATCAAAAGCCATGCAACTTGCATAGTATAACTAGGGATGGCTTGTAGCACCGACTTTGCAAGCGTGACCCTATCAACAAAAGAAAGAGACCTCGCTGACTATGAACATAGATGTTTTCGGACCTTATCAAGAAAATAACTATAAGTTGCATTGGTTACGCGATGATGTAACAGAGGGATGCCGAGATACTTGCCAAGGTCTTGTACTTCAACATACCTGAAGTCAATGATAATATCTTCTCGTAAGCTTACATCTGTGTTAGGAGAAAAATATATATGTCTTAGACTCACTTAACTTTGTGACACGAAGCTGCACAGAAAGTCTCCAATACGCTACATATAGTCCCCATTTGTCCAATTGTAGCTTCGGCAAAAACGACAATGTCGTCCGCAAGGAATAAATGGGATATGCCTGGTCCATTCATGCTTAGTCTAATTTCCACCCAATGAACCTGTTCAATCAGATCATCAATTGCTTGCGAAAGTCTCTCCATGCAAAGAACAAATATATATGGAGAGATACGGTCCCCTTGGCGTACCCTCTTGTTGACGTAAAATGCTCTGTTAGTTCACCATTCCATGAAATTTGAGTTGAGACAGACGAAATACAATCCATAATCAATCGTATAAAATCCAAAGAAAGACCCACATCAGTGAGCTTATCAGCAATAAATCCCCACTCTAAACGGTCACAGGCCTTCTCTAAGTTGATCATAATTGCTATCCATCCTTTACGCCTAGATTTCTTACGTATGGAATACACGACCTCCTGAGCAAGTATAACATTATCCACCACGCATCGTCCTGGTACAAAACTCACATGTGAAGGCGAAATTAAACTTGGCAATAGCGGTTTAAGCCTATTCACAATTACCTTCTACAATGTTTTATAAACAACTTAACAAAGGCTGATTGGTTGAAATTGTGAAACATATTCTGACAAAGGAACCTTTGGGATTAACACAACAACTGTCCAATTTGTCTATACAGGTAATGGATCGCCACTAAAACAACCACATACAAAATTGATCAGGCTTGTACCCACAATGGACTAGTTTCTTTGAAAGAACATTGAATGGATTCCGTCAACACCAAAAGCCTTGAGTGAACTCATATAAAAAACCGCTGCGTGAACTTCTTCATCCAAAACGCCCAAACCCAAAGCTCGTAAATGCACCTCTGATAGGCTTGTAAACCGACCCCTTAATGGCCATTGCAGGAGACCATCATTCAAAGTTGAAAAAAAAGACTTGAAGAAATCCACCACACATTGCTTGATCAAAATTGGATTTTCACTCCACTGCCCATAGTCTAGGCACAGCATTGCAAACATATTCTGTCGTTGCCGCTCTTTGGTTACATGGTGGTAGTATTTTTATTACGATCCTCGTCCATAACCCATTGCATGCAAGATCTTTGGAATTATAAACTCTCCTCTTGCCGTAACACCTCGTCTAGTTTATTCTTTAGCTCAGCTTCAATTGAATGAAGATTAGATTGACTAGAGCATTCAACAGTTCTTTCAATTCCTTTAATGCGAGCTAGTAATCTCTCTTTTTTCTGTTCAATATAGCCAAAAGAATCCTTATTCCAAGAGCTGACAGCTTTGCTAAAATTTTGCACATTATTTAAAATTGATGCATTCGGATTCCAAGCATTCTCAACCACACCAGCAAAGCTCGGATCACTCTGCCGCGCAGCCAAATACTAAAAGGATGAAGACTTCTTCGGATGCATAAAAGAATCACTCACCAAAAGAATCGACCTATGGTCAGAATCCAATCGTGCAAGGTGCATCACATAAGCATTCGGCCACAATTCACACCAATTATCATTCCCCAAACATATATCCAACCGTTGTTGAAGGTTCCCCGTTTCCAAGTAAATTTAAGACCCACGCGAACTATTAAGGCTCGCATTTAAAATGAAACCTCTAAAATGATGGCATGTGTTGTCCCTCCTCTTTAAACCACCAAGTCTCTCGGACAAACAAACCATAGCGTCGAAATCACCGCCTAATACCCACGTTATGTCTTTATCTGGTTTCAATGCTAAGAGATGGTCCCATAAGCATTCCTTCTATACTTCTCTAGACTCACATAGCAAAAGAAAGTAGTAATTTCCTCCTGGACTAACGATCAACACCAAAGTATGGATAAATTGACTCGAAACTACAATGACATCTAGCGATAAAGTGACCATTCAAAGAAGCCATATTCCACCCGAAAAACCGTTAGCCTCAACACGGTATGAATACGAAAAACCATGGCGGGAAATGATTCTATCAGCTTTCTTGCCGCTCACTCTTGTTTCCATTAAAACTACAACATCTGGATCATGAACTCTGATATGAAATTTCGAGTAACGATAAAAATCAGGATCCAAAGCACCTTGGACATTCCAATAAAGAATCTTAAACCTGATAAAAATTGTAAAAGAAATCACAAACCAATTACAAGTTTGCCTCTTCCCCATCGAAAACTGTATTATTCCTCCATTGGACACTTATCTCATTCACGACAGGTTTGGCTGCAGACATATCCGAGAGAACCATATCGGAAGGAAGACGAGTCAAAATGTTCCTTGACACCTCATCAATCCATTCCCTTACTGAGATAGCATTTGGGTTATGGTTTTCTTTCTTCCTCATCGATTTCTTGCGTTGCGGATAAGGCCCTTTCCCGTGCCACATTTTTAACTCTAGATAGACGACGTTCAATAACCTGCTGAATTGTACTCGCCCCTCATTTATTTGCTCCTCTATTTAATCCCGATGTCTTCCCTGTATCCGAGCTCCGTTGAAAAACTCTAACCGCAGTATGATTATTTGGGTTTAGACTGGAAGAAGCTGGCACCACCACATCCTTTGAAGCCACCTCAACTCTTCCACATTGTGTGTTAACAGGTTTGGAAGGAGATGAGAAAATTACAGTATTCCTAAAGGAAGCACTCGTATTACCACCATTCTTAGCCGACTCAGATGCTTTCTCCAATCCCATTGTTCTCATCCTCGCATTCTCCTGGCTTATTCTCGCAATAACCAGCTGCTTACCATTTATTTTCAATCGAAGAGGGCTTTGTAGAAGCATTGATCCCCTTGGTGGTAACTACTTTACCCTTCATGCTCTCGCCTCTTTCCAATAGCGATTGGGCAGACCTATCTGTAGCGATGTTTTTTTCGCTAAAAAAAGAAAGTTTTTATTTTGTTTGGAAAATATTGAATTCCGCGTGGGATTTTTATAAAACCCGCATTTTATTTAAAATTGGAGTCGCCAACGGCCACTCAAGGTGGACCGGACACCGTAGAAAACCAGAGATTTTGAAATATGGGGTTCGGGAGTCGGTTACGGATGGGGAAGGATTAGCACCCCACACCGCCCAAAATTGGTACTTTAATAATTACCGCTTTATTAATATTAGACTTTCTGGATTAAAGTGACAATTAAATTAAAATCTGGTTATATGTGCGAGTAAATTTTAAAGACCTCGTTATTCGAGAATAAACGTCCAACCACTATCACTACGCCTGATACTGGCCCCGTTTACACTCGAATAAAAGGGCACCGCATTGACAAAATATATGTTCGTTATGCAAAGTTAAAAAACATGGCAAATATAAATAAATACACTGTGATAAAAATATGAATAAATACTAACATAATAAATACTACTATAACATAAATAAAATATTGATCTAAAACATACATACATAACTATTAATTTAACACATAAATAAAAACATATCTAACATAAATTAGATACTAGTCTAAAACATACATACATAAATATTAATCTAACTTATAAATAAAAACATATCTAACATAAATAAAATACTAATCTAAATATATACATACATAAATATTAATCTAACTTATAAATAAAAACATATCTAACATAAATAAAATACTAGTCTAAAACATAAATTTAAAGCATACTAATCTAAAACATAGATAAACATACGAATTAAAAACACAATTTTAAATTAACTACTACTTCATTAAAATATAAAAATTACAACATAAATAAAAAGGAAAGAAAATATACCTAACTAGGAGTTCGAACGACGAACCCCGACTGGACCCCACCGAGATCTACCACGACCTCTCCAAAAATATTAACTAGATCGGACCTAAAATAAGACCCTGATCGAACCGACTAGGACCGAGGACACTGCCCCGACCACAGGCTGGCCGGAGCCTAAGCTCCTTATTCGCCACCCTTGTGCGATTTCTCCATGGCTTGCCGCCATTTTAATTCCAAATTGCCGCTGCAATTTTCTTCCCCATTGCTCTTCAATTGCTCCTCTATTTATAGGGGTGAGGAGGGTGACGTGGAGCTTTGTGCTCCACTCCCCTCCCCCCTTTTTTATTATTAAATTCCCTTTTTTTTTGCTTTTTTTATTATTAATTTTATTATTATTATTTTTATATATTATTACAACAATACTAAAAATACTAAAAACCCATACAAAAATGAGTGATTACAGTTGTCCCTCTTTGCTTGTTCTTGTGAAACGAGAACAAAGCAAAGATCAAAAGCACTCATTTTTGTCTTATCTGGCTAAACTTCTCTCCTTTTGACGCTCTTTTCTTTCTTTGGTAGATCTTCATTCTCTTCAAATAAGATGTCTTCTTTCTTGTTTTGGTTGATCCACCTTGTCACTCTCGGGAAGCAAAGCCTTCAAAATGGGGGTTATTTGTTGAGGAAGCCAAACCGAGTTCTACTTGCTACATTATTGGTAATAAGCTAATACCTAAAGAGAGTTCGACCCAGCTGCAACACCGACGAAGAGACAGGGTCTACAAAATTCGATCCAGATGCAACACTGACGAGGAGGCAAGACCGATAGGTAAAAGTTTTGATGTCTGATCCAGCTACAACTCTGACGAAAAGACAAGATCAGAAAACTGACAATTTTCTCTATTTTTTTCTCTTTTTTTGTTTCATATTTTTTCTTTTTTCTTTTTTTTTCTCTTTTTTTTTCTTTTTTCTTCTTCTCTTTTTTTTTGATTTTTTCTTAGAACATTGATAAAACTTGAAAGTTGGTGAATTTTGACCAAGCTACAACACCGACGAAGAGGCATGGTCTAAAGTTAGTAATGTTGATCCAGCTACAACACCGACGAAGAGGCAGGATCAAGAGTTAGTGAATTTGGTCTAGCTACAACACCGACGAAGAGGCAAGACCGTGAAGTTAGTGAATTTGGTTCAGCTACAACACCGAAGAAGAGGCGTAACCGAAAGTTAGATTTGACCCAAATACAACACCGACGAAGAGGCAAGGTTCAAGATTTGATCCAAATACGACACCGACGAAGAAGAGCGGGATCGGATAGTTGTTTTTTTTTTTTTGTGATCAAGCTACGACTCGACGAAGAGGCATTATCGTAATTTGATTGAAAGCTCATTTTTCATTTTTTTCATTTTTTTCTTTTTTCTTTTTTCTTTTTTCTTTTTTTCTTTTTCTTTTTTCTATTTTTCTTTGATTTTTTTTTTTTTTTTTTTTTTTCTTTGATTTTTTTATTTGTTTTCTAGCTACAACATTAATAAAAAAACTCAAAAATCGATAAAGTTGGATCTATCAACGGAGAAACAGAAATATTAATCGAATCCTACTACACCATCACGGATAAGTAGGACAACAAAGAATCGGACCTAGCCACTCCATCATCGGATGACCGGATCGGATAATGATGACTTGGAACCGCTACACCATCACGGAGAGCGGGATCGAGGACGACAGAGCTTGGACCCGGTCACTCCATCACGGAGGATCGATTGGACAATTATGACCTAGAACCGCTACACACCATCACGAGAGAGCAGATCTCGAGGGCGACGGGAGCTTGGACCCGGTCCACTCCATCAGCGGAGGATGGATTGGACAATTATGACCTAGAACCGGCTACACCATCAACGGAGAGCAGGATCTGAGGGCGACGAGAGCTTGGACCCGGTCACTCCATCAGCGGAGGACTGGATTGGACAATGACGACTTGGAACCGACTACACCATCAGCGGAGAGCAAGATTTGAGGACGACGATAGCTTGTACCTGGCCACTCCATCAGCGGAGGACTGGATCGGACAATGACGACCTAGAACCGGCTACACCATCAGCGAAGAGTAGGATCTGAGGGCGACAGGAGCTTGGACCCGGCCACTCCATCAACGGAGGACTGGATTGGACAATTACGACCTGGAACCGGCTACACCATCAGCGGAGAGCAGGATCAGAGGACGACGGGAGCTTGGACCCGGTCACTCTATCAGCGGAGGATTGGATTGGATAATGACGACCTAAAACCGGCTACACCATCAGCGGAGAGCAGGATCAGAGGACGACGATAGCTTGTACCTGGACACTCCATCAGCGGAGGACTGGTTCGGGCGATGAAAGTTGATAAATTCATTTTGATTTTCATTTCATTCATTTTTCATTTTTTGATTTTTTTCGACTTTTGATTTTTTGATTTTTTTCTATTTTTTTCTGATTTTTTTTTTCAACTCTATTTTTTTTTTTGATAATTTTTCTTTTTTCTTAAACTGTACAAGGAAGTAAGACTCGAAAATAGGTCTGGTTGCACCGTCAGCAGAGAAACAAGACCTAAATAGAAATTTGATCTGCTTGGGGAAGATTCGGATCTGTTGTACCATCAACGGAGAAACGAGATCTTCGGATGTCTATATTGTTGCACCATCAGCGTAAAATAGAATCAAAAATTGTTGGCCTATCAACAATGACGAAGGCAAGATCTGAAAAAGTCTACTCACCGCTTCATCAAGGCGGAGGGATATGACCTAAAAATGAATAAAAACATTAATCAAGAAATGTTCACAAAATTTGTCATTGTTACCTTTTATTGATGTTTCAACATCCTCTTTGTGTTTGGCCTCAGAAGACTAAGGTTGGTCATCGTCGCGTTGTTGCCCCTACTACCGAGGATGTTCAATATCTTTTTGAACTCTGTTTATATGTACAAGCAAGATTGCATGAATGTATCTAATTTTATGTCTAAATGCATGTGTCTACCCTAAATGCATGGTGATTTTGGTGTATGCACTTAATCTAAATGTATGACGTTTGCAACAATGGTTTAATGCAAGATGAATGCAATCTAAATGCATGAATGTGATATGATTTTTTTGCCCTCAAAGGGATGCCCGACTCCTCACCGGGTCCCGTCGGGATCTTGGTTTTTTGTATGTGACGGTGCCCCAACCTCAACTTGGGTTCGATCAATCATCCGGTGCATGCCCCAACATTTTATTCATCCCTATGCCATCGTCTCAAATCGTTCTTGAATTTGACACTTTGAGTGTGGATTCTGTTGCCCCTAGGTTGGGTTTATAAATTGTGTTGGTTCATGGTAGCTTATTATTTTTTGATTGAGTGCAATTTTACAGACTGTGGTCAATGATGCAAGAGTTTGACTCGACAATGAAGGTTGGACCTTGGCAAAGAATGCCCCCGGACTGGGACCTTGTTAGAGGCACACTATTTGTAAAAGATGTGGGGGTGCTTTTGGACATGCCCCAAGATCAAACTTTTGTAAGAGGCTTTGTAAGGTGCTAGATCGACCATCTTTGTTGTATTTAATGGGGCAACCCGAGGATTAGTTTTATTATTCTGAAAATGAATGCATGCAAAATGTGTCCTAAATTGATGCAATGCAAAATTAAGATTGTGATGATGCAGGTGAACTCAATGCGATGAGAATAAAACGAGTTAGTACCAAATAAAATGATTAAATAAAACAAATAATAAATATAACAAAAATAGAGTAATAAAAACTGTACATAAACAAGAAACAAGGCACCAGAGCCTAAATAGGGTGACCACTAATCGGACAGAGTTTCACATGGCTCTAAAGGGGTTGGCTCATACGGCTCACTATATGCAGTTTTGGTGCTAAGAGGTACCTGAATTGTCCTTGCTGTCCTCTACTAAGAGTAGCAAGGCCCCCGGTCATCACCCATTATAGGCTCCTTTCAACTAGGTTCAATTCAGGGGGACCCATTCGCTTATACCCATACGAAGGAACGATATCCTCACGAAAGTATAAGGTACTCGAGCCCCGAAGGTACTTGCTAGGCCCATACGGGAGAACGATATCTCCACGAAAGCATTAGCATTTTCCCCCACTTAAAAACTGGTTTATATGCTATATTTTAAATGCGTTAAAATAAACGCGCAATTATAACCGAATGTTACTTTAATAGTCACTTTAATCCGGAATTTCCAATATTAATAGAGCGGTAATTATTTGAAAAAGCTTGACTCTCATTTGTTTTTGAAAAACAAAAATATCCCCAGCGGAGTCGCCATCTGTAGCGATGTTTTTTTTCGCTAAAAAAAGAAAGTTTTTATTTTGTTTGGAAAATATTGAATTCCGCGTGGGATTTTTATAAAACCCGCATTTTATTTAAAATTGGAGTCGCCACCGGCCACTCAAGGTGGACCGGACACCGTAGAAAATCAGAGATTTTGAAACATCGGGTTCGGGAGTCGGTTACGGATGGGGAAGGATTAGCACCCCCACACCGCCCAAAATTGGTACGTTAATAATTACCGCTTTATTAATATTAGACTTTCTGGATTAAAGTGACAATTAAATTAAAATCTGGTTATATGTGCGAGTAAATTTTAAAGACCCCGTTATTCGAGAGTAAACGTCCAACCACTATCACTACGCCTGATACTGGCCCCGTTTACACTCGAATAAAAGGGCACCACATTGACAAAATATATGTTCGTTATGCAAAGTTAAAAAACATGGCAAATATAAATAAATACACTGTGATAAAAATATGAATAAATATTAACATAATAAATACTAATATAACATAAATAAAATACTGATCTAAAACATACATACATAACTATTAATTTAACACATAAATAAAAACATATCTAACATAAATTAGATACTAGTCTAAAACATACATAAATATTAATCTAACTTATAAATAAAAACATATCTAACATAAATAAAATACTAATCTAAATATATACATACATAAATATTAATCTAACTTATAAATAAAAACATATCTAACATAAATAAAATACTAGTCTAAAACATAAATTTAAAGCATACTAATCTAAAACATAGATAAACATACGAATTAAAAATACAATTTTAAATTAACTACTACTTCATTAAAATATAAAAATTACAACATAAATAAAAAGGAAAGAAAATATACCTAACTAGGAGTTAGAACGACAAACCCGGACTGGACCCCACCGAGATCTACCACGACCTCTCCAAAAATATTAACTAGATCGGACCTAAAATAGGACCCCGATCGAACCGACTAGGACCGAGGACATCGCCCGATCTCACTGGCCGAGCCTAAGCTCCCTTATTCGGCCAGCCCTTGCCAATTTCTCCATGGCTTGCTGCCATTTTAATTCCAAATTGCCGCTGCAATTTTCTTCCCCATTGCTCTTCAATTGCTCCTCTATTTATAGGGGTGAGGAGGGTGACGTGGAGCTTTGTGCTCCACTCCCCTCTCCCCTTTTTTATTATTAAATTCCCTTTTTTTTTGCTTTTTTTTATTATTAATTTTATTATTATTATTTTTATATATTATTACAACAATACTAAAAATACTAAAAACATGTACAAAAATGAGTGATTACACTATCAATATTACCAACCACAATAGAGTGTTCTTTGTCACCTTTCGATGCGTGTATGTTCAAAGTGGGCTGATTGCTAACAGTATTCATATCCACAATGTCAGTCTCATTAGTTGCCAGAGTTGCAAACCTACCCACATGCATTCCACGAGATGCTCGAGTCTCACGATCATTACGTTCAACATCTCGATTACCCAAATTCTTCCGAGATCGTCGACTGGCAACATGCATCCAAGGTCCAAAACGCTCCTCAGGTTTCATCACAGTCATGTCAATGATCTTATTCTATTTGTCCATAGCCTTCTTATCCGCCATTACCTTACAAATATCTTTTGTATGTCCATACTTCCCATAGGAATAACAAATCGTGGGAAGGCCTTCATATTCAATGCGTTGTCGAACGCCATCAATTAGAAGACTAGCTGTAAGCGGTTTGTTCAAGTCAATCACAACCGCAAGTCTGGCGAACCTCCTACTCTTTCCTTCAGTAGTATTGTAATCATTCTGAAGTATCTTACCAATTGAACCAGCAATATATCGAAATAGCCCTTTAGTGTAATACCTATATGGCAATCCCGGTAGTCGTGCCCAAACTATTATCTTATCTGGATGATCTCTCGCATTTGAAAAGCTACGGCTCCAAGGTTGAACAGTAAGGTAACAACCATAAATCAACCAAGGCCCTCCCATCAAAACACGAGAATAGTCATCCGAAATAGCAAAGCGAACCAAAAAATAATCGTTATCAAGATCGACCAACGCCATCTCACCACTAGGCTGCCACATTGATTTAATCTGATTCAATAGAGCAGCATATCCTATAGAACGACCCAACAACCGAACCACTACAGAGTTTGCTAGCTTCGCATCAATGAGACCATGTAATCGCTCTGAAAAATCAATCATCGAGGTACCATCGATCACACTCAATCTGACATCATCACCCCTGATCTCCACATCCAAATCCGGAATACCCATTGCCCTAGTCTTATCGGTTATGCCCATAACCATATCCCGAAAAGATGTCTTGGTCGATTGCGGTGGTAAATCCTGACCCTGCACTACACCACCAGAATTCTCTTTTTCCACTGCTACGCTTTCAACCATCATTGCACGAGAGCCATCAGAGGCTTCACATACCATTGCATCATTTTCATCATGAAGGGTTGTATCCTGTAGATGTCCATTTGTGCCGCCTGTAGATGACGGAATCGTACGAGTCGACCGATCACCATTAGGGTTGACCGCTAGTGCTACCCAGATTTGCAGAGAAGAATTCATTTAATAGATGCAAAATATTGATAACTACTAAACTATTCAAACAAGTATTGAATATAATTATGTCATTATATGTCATTTTGTTTGTTTAAATAATTAAACATCTATCCATTAATTTTATCAAACACTTTTATACAATCATCTAATACAATCCGCTAGTCAAATAAGCTAATTCAATCAGCTACTCGCTATCAGTTAATTACCAAACATGACCAATATATATGGTATTTTCATGTTTAGTTTTATAGTTTGAATTTTGAATTTAGATATATTATTTTCTTAATATCATCTTTAATATTCGAATTTAGTTTCAAACTTGAAGTATCTTATTAAAAATACAATATGTTTTTTTATCGTTATAACTAATTCTTAATTATTGAATGGTGTAACACTAATAATAATAGACAAAAAAAAAATAACAACTATGGAAATCTAGAGCACACCCCATGAAGATTCTGTCATGTGAGAGAGAATCTACTTGTCTTATAAAATTAAATTAAAGTTGTCAATTGAAGAGTTTATTTGTTTTAATTATTTCCCGACTTAGCTTGCAATCTGGAATAGAATTTCTTTTCCTACTTTTTTTTGTCTCTTTCTATCCTACTAAAAAAATAAGGAGTCAGGGTTTAAAAAATTGTTGAGTATGATGTATATTTTATTGTTTAAAGTTTAAGGTTTATAATTTAAAATTATAATTTATAATTTAATCTTTTTATTGTTGAGGACAGAAAATTTTTATTCTGCAATCTGCTGGTATGCTTTTCTTTAATTTTTTTTATATTCAGAAAATATTTTATTCTTAATTGAGTTGGTGTCCGATTATTAAGTGCTGTTATATCTAGTCGAACGCTTAATTATTGATATAAACCTTTTTCAAAATGACAAAAATTGTTTTGTAAATTTTTAATTAAATCGGTATATAAGATTGATTTGTTACATCAAAATCAGTTAAAAACTTAATTATTCGTATAGATACTATGTATATACAAACAAATGTAACTACATGACCACTCTTCAAGCGTGACAGGTTCTCGTATGTATAAGACAAAATTATTTAAATATTTCTCAAACATGCATATAACAATTCCGATTGTAAAATTATTTTTATTGCAAATCATATTATAAAATTTATATCAATACTTGAGTATGTAATGAATGAAATAAATTATTTAGATAATACTAGAGTTCAAATTTTAATGTTCTAAATATAATAGAGAAAAAGTTTGATATATAGTCTGTGTAAACAGATGTTTACACGTGCTTTTTTAAATTTAAGGGTTAGGGGTTTTAAGTTGTATGATTTATAATTTAAGGTTAGTGATTATAATCTAGGGTTTAAATTTTATGGTTTAGGGTATTAGGGTTAGGAATTTAGAATTTATATTTTATAAGATAAAAACACATGCTTGTGTAAAATTAGTTTTATACAGCCTATGTATCAAAGTTTTACCAAATAAAATATATTAAATTAAAAAAAATATTCAATTATAATTATATATTTTTATAGTATTTAAATCAGGATTAAACAAATACATGGTCTCCTAATCCGTAGAATAAGGTAAACAAAAAAAAAAAAAACAAGATCTCACTGCCAGAGGTATAAGGACACAAGTCTGTGTTAGTGTTAACGCAAGAAACTGTTCGTTTATGATTGTAAGCAACGTGCACATGCAAAAACAACAACAATAATAATAAGATTATGTATAATATATGACCTTAAACAAGAACTCTAAAGCTGAGAACTCAGTGTGTGTAAAAGGAGCATTGGTTGAGATTCCGGCTCGAACGTGTTTGCATTATTTTGGGCTTTGGAGGGTTAATCACATCTTCACGTGAATATAAATCTTCTTGTTAAGACATGACATCAGAAAGGAACACACAAGATCTGTATTATGTTCATGTTTTTCTAGTTTTGAAAGGGGCACAAAAGAAAACCCTTGTCTACGAAACTATAAAGGACAGTTTATTATAGAGCCTCATCAATTATGGTTTTTCTAGTTTTGAAAAGTAATTAAACTTTCTCAAAGGTTACTATTAGTGGTAGTTAATCTAATATGTATAGTCAGTCAATTATCAAATATTAATGATTTAATTTATTTTTTAAACCAGGAGCGAGACTATTCAATCCTCGCGCATGAAAATGAGGCACATTTTGTGGTCAAATCGTATTTCTTTAAAAAAAGATGATTTTACTAGTTTTAAATTGTGATGGATTAACCACAAATCTTGAACATAAACTATAAAACAAACATGTATTGTACTAAAAAATAAAAGGATATTGTGTGCATAAGCACACTTCAATCCATTTCGTCTTATATGTTACAATAATGAGGTACCAACTAAAATCGTTATATATTTGATATCTTCATGATGTTTCGTGTAAAAAAACCATATAGATCAAGAAATATAAAATTTAATTATGAATAAACGTGTCGAAAGATCAAATCATTATTTAAATTTTTAGATGTAGTTTAATCCAAATCATGCTTAAATAAAATGAATTTCAATCTAAATACATAATTATAATATAAAATATTTTTAAAAAATATTAACTGAGAATATAATTATTAATATACGAATTTTAAGATATTTTTATTATTTTCTATATTGCTGGCCATTGCGATTATATTGTTGCTCAAACAAAAGGCCCAAAGGGTGGCAACAGGCCAGGTTACACATAGGCCAACCCAACACGTCAATAACTAATCAGAGCCGCCAAGTATATCAAGGGCCTTCACTGATATTGTCGTATAGTGGCGGATCCATGTTGCGAGCAGTCTATTCTGAAATCTGATTTTTTTTTTATCAATATATATTTTACCGGTTATGTTTATATTAGGAGTGTTCAAAATTTCACTTAACCAAATTAATTGACCGAACTGAAATTTTTCAGTTAATTGGTCAGTTAATTTTGGGTTCGGTCGATTAACGGTTAATGATTTTTTAAATTTTGGTTATCGGTTAGTTTGGTTCAAAATCGGTTAATTAATCGAATTACCTAAAATTTTATATTTATATATTATATATATTTATTTTTGGTCACTAAATTTTTAAAAATTATAAAATGGTCATTAAACTTTATTAAATTAGCACGAAATAATAATTAAATTTATTAAATTATTAAAAAATAATCATTAAAATTTTCAATATTTATCAATAACTTATAATGTGCAATAAATCAATGATCATTTTATAATAATTCAATAAGTTTAGTGGTTATTTTATAACTTTTAAAAGTTTAGTGGCTAAAAAGATTATTTTAACATAGTTCAGTGACCATTTATGTAATTTACCCAAAATTTTATAACAAATTTCGGTTTACCAAATTAATCGACCGAATTAATCGAACTTTTTCGGTTCGGTTAAAAATTTTCAAAAAAACTTCGCTTCGATTAACGGTTAATAAGAACAAAAATCGATTAATAAAATTTTGAAAATTCGGTTCGGTCTGTTAACCGTGCCGACAGTTTGAACGCCCCTAGTCTACATTAAGATTCTATTTGTGTCTATTAACTTACAAATTATAATCAAATACCGGCTAAAATACTTATATGTATACTCATACTCAATATATACTTTTGAATTAGTCACTATTGTTGAACCATTTAACCACACTACTACGATTACTTTCAATAACAATTGAAAAACGCATGTCCTAGTAATTTTATGTTATTTTAATTTTAGTATATAACAATCGACATTCGATTTATTGGTCGAGTACGGCAGATATTTATTGCGAGAGTGATTATTCTAATTTAATTTGTTCAATTCACGATATCAAAATTTAAATTTTGAACATAATTAAAAAACTTAATAATTTATCTCGTTAAACCAACTGGTGATGATAAAACCCGTGATATTCTATTGTTAAAGAGAAAAAACACGTTATAATGTAACGTTCCAATTTAGTTTTTTGTTACGTTACTAATAATAATTCAACAAAAATAAATATTTTCAATTAGTTATAAAGAGAAATTTCAATTTCTAAAAACATCCAGAGCGTCTAAAAACGACCAGAGCATCTAAAACAACTCCCTCTCATGTCTTTTGTATTTTCGTTTTTGTTTAATGAAGTCGGTATTAAAAAAAAAGCACCATTCATAGTGAATATGCGAATCTAACCCTTAAAAATGCATGATTTAATTTTTAAATTTTTAACGTATAAAAATCCAATAACTAACGTGTATGTTGAAAAAAGACATTAAACCCTAACACGAAGGCTTTTATTAACTTGATTTAATTCTTTAAATTCTTCATTTCAGAGTCACTCTAACATATAAATAAAATTCAAGTCAATTTCCTATCAGTGAAAAACATTTAAAACACTAAAATAATATTAAAATAAAACTCATAACACAAAATGTACGACAAAAAATATTCCCGAAGACTAAAATACCTTAGCATTTAGTCATGAATTTAGATTTTTAGTCATTCTGATGATGTTATGAGACTAAAACGAACAAAAATGAAAATTAAAAAACTAAATTGAAATAAATTCTTAAATTTAGGGACTAAATGTTTGGTTTTCCTCATATTTTCATTACCGCTTACTTCGCCTATCATTTTTGGACCTTTTCCCTATTATTTAATCTCTTCCTTACACATAGCTTCTTGCTTTATTGTTTTCTCATAGAAAGAATAGTTTTTTTTATTTTGATTTTTGACTTGAGAGAGCTCACAGTTGACATACAGGAGAGTAGAGGAGAGAGAGCTGTAGGGTTTTAAACTTTACTCTTTTCTTCCTTTGCTTTTTGTGTTTTCCTCTGCAACTTTTTAATCTTTCACTAATTTCCCAACCCAAAGATTAAAAAAACCAAACCCTAATCTTCTTCTTCAGCTTCAGCTTCTTCTCCATTTCAGTCTCAATCCCAGCTCGCTGCAAGATGATTAGTCTTCCCTAGCTGAACACCCACAATTCCATGCCCGAAACTCGCCCCTTTTACCTAAAATTCGCCGTCATGCTACTGCCCACTACGTTTGCTTCACTTGAGTAGGTAAAAACCCATTTTTGCTTCACCGTTCTCTGTTATGGGTTACGAGTTTTTTCTTCGTTAATTGTTTGTTCTGATGCTTTTTTCTAGTTATGTGTTTGAAATGTAAAAATGGGTTTTGCTTGTGGTTTGAAGGTGAGAGAAGGAAGACATGGAAGCGGATGGGGTTGCGCTGGCGTGTTTGATTTCTGGGATTCTTTTTTCTGTTCTGGGTTTAGCTTCATTTTCCATTCTCTGGGCCGTCAATTGGCGCCCGTGGCGGATTTATAGGTATTGCATCTAATATTTCCAATCTTGAATTTTGCTACTGATGATCTGATATAGTTGCTAACATCATAACTGCGCTTCAATGCAGCTGTTTTTTTTTTTGTTTTCTAGTTATGTAAGTGAATTGTTGATAATGCATTGTGACTTTGATTATACACAACTGAGATCTTTGCCGTAATTGCATTTAAATCAAATTGACAATGTGACCATGATGCTTATGACTAACCTTTGTTCTGTTGGCTTCACTACTAATGTGGTTTACACCTATGACAGGTAGATGTCCTTTATGATCCGGATTCTTTTAATTGTTTCTCGCAGTTTGAATAGCTAATTATTTCCAATTACAGAAAAAAGTCATTTATACAACCGTTTGTCCGTTACAATTTGGCCGGTATATGCCATTTGGATAAAGTCCGCCTTCGTTATCCAAAGATGTCGAAACGGCTAACTTGTAAACCATATTTCTGTTTTGTGTATGTTTGTTGTTTCTCTTTGATTTTCTGGGTGTCCTTTGAAAACTTCCTAACAAAAAAATTGAATGTAGTTGATACTTTGCTTACCCTAAATGGGCTTTTTCTTACCGCTTGAAATATGTGTGCAGTGAGCACTCCATGCCTTTCCCTTGGTGGAGGGTGTGTGGGTTGAGTTGATGCCATTTTTCTTTTTTAACTTTCGATGATTGTTTTTCATTCTCTATTCAGTTGGATTTTCGCTCGAAAATGGCCTAGTATCTTACAAGGACCCCAACTGGGTACGCTATGTGCTCTTTTATCTCTATTGGCATGGACGGTTGTTTTATCTCCAGTTTTGGTGCTTATCATGTGGGGATGCTGGCTAATCATAATATTAGGCCGAGATATTGTTGGGCTGGCTGTAATAATGGCTGGCATTGCTCTATTATTGGCATTTTATTCAATAATGCTGTGGTGGAGGACTCGATGGCAAAGCTCAAGTAAGTGTCTTAAATTTAATGACCTCTTTCTTTTTGGTTTCTTTACCTCTTGAACTACGTGATATATTTGTTTT